>APFE030523182.1:42921-109404 GCA_000404065.3 Pinus taeda | reverse complement strand
CCACATTCATTAAGTCAATTTTGGTTGAAGATGTGTCGGAGAACGACTGCACGGCCTGATACGCAAGTTCATACGGACTCAAAGGCATAAGATCACCAAACGAGTCTATCGCAGAGTCAGAAGGTATGATCTAAGGATCATCATAAATAGTGGTGTCTGATGAAATCATATGAATGGTTGCAGTAGAAGATGATGCGTTGATAGGAGGAAAAGGAAAAGTTCCCAGTAAACCGACATCTTTAACTAGTCCTACTCCAACATCCTTATATGGGATAGTCGTTTTACTAACATGCTGAATGCTTTCAGCAGAGGTTGGGTCGGATGAAAAGTAAGACCGTTGGTCTAAGGTTACGATCTTTCCATTATGAAGGAACTTTATAAGCTGAAAGACCGATGAAATGATAGTTGTCATAGCGTAAGACCAACTACGACCCAAGAGAAGGTTGTAATCTAGAGGGGCATCAACCACCTCCACATCTAGATTAATGGTTTTACCTTCAACCCCTATAGGTAAATCATGTAAAATGCCAAAAGGATGAAACCCACAGCCATCAAAGGCCTTTACAATCATCGGGGATTGATTTAGCGAAGGAGAACCAAGCGACCTCCAACACTGTATCGACATAATACACGTTGAAGCTCCCTCATCAATCACAATCCTATGAACAGGTCTGTTTTTTACTATCACTGGAATCTGGACAGCCATTTGATGAGGTAAGCGCGGTGCACTATTTTCTAGATCGAAAATTATAAGGTTCGGGTCCTGAACGTCAACAGCTCCTATAGCCGACAAAAGTAATTTACGTTGTGCTGGACATGATTGCAGCGCTTCCAAAGCCGACATTGCTAAAGGTGAAACAACTAAATCTTCATTAATGTTATAGTTCTAAGCCGCTCTCACATGTGGATTGAAATCCAACTTTCGAAGTATACCCTTGGCGGGCGGTTTGATTACTAAGTCTGGATTAGGTTTCTCGATTTGTAGTGGATCGGAACCAAGAGCTAAGGTTGATGGGTTAGAATGAGAAGATTCTGCTTCTTTACCATCAACAAGACTTTTACTTCCATAATCTTGCGATCGAGTTGCAATCCTAACATGGGACATCATCAGTATGGGTTCTTCGTTGGCATTGGAGGAAGAACCTATCATCTTACTGTCTTGATTTGGAAATGGATCCTTCAAAACAGCAGGAGTTTGGGAACCTTTGACAATTTTCGCAACCTCTGCACGATGAGGACAGTCTCTCATAAAATGTTCTTCTTAATTTTGGTATTAACTGTACCAATAATACCATCAGTGGCATGAGACCCTGAAGGAGCTGCAACGATTTGATTTTGCTTGGGTAGATCGGGGATTTTCTCGTGTAACATACCTAACTAAGTATAGACTAAGTCAAGATATTATGCTTCAGCAATTACTTGCTCCTCAGTAACGACTCCGGCCTTAGCCACATCCTCAGTGATCTTGGGCAGTAAAGATTTTACAAACCATTCAACTAAGATCTGATCCGGGATAAAAACTTTCACTAAACACCATCGACGTCTCCATTTGTGAATGTGATCTGAAATGTAGGTGGACGTTGACTGCTTTAATGAAGTTAATAATTCCGTGCCATTTTCATACCTGACTGGCAACTGAAAATGTGTTAGAAACGAAGTAGCTAACTAACTAAAATTATAAAAAGTGGCTTGCGGTAACTCAATGTACCACTTGGTCGCAAGACCAATTCGAGTGCGCTGAAAAAGTCTTAAACGGATTGAATCATCTGAAATGGAATTAGATGCACACCAGAGGTGATAAGTCATCACATGGTTCGACGGGTCCTCTCCTGGCTTACCTTCAAACCTAAGAATATCACTAGGCAACTTATTCGCCATTGGCGGCCAAAACGGAAGATATTTAATTGGATCATTCGTAAGGTGCGGCAAATCAGGCAAGTCCAAAGTTGCGATAAACGGTAACTGATGATTAGGGTCCCTAAAACTCTAGGTCATCAGACCAGCCCCAGGAGGAGGATATCTAGGATAACTAGGAATTGGAATTGCATTTGGGATATTATATCCTCCTGGAAAACCAAGATTAATCGGACCATAATGGGGTTGTTGAGGTTGTTGATATGTATACCCAGGGTATGGTTGATACTGATAGACTGGCTGCGGCACAGCAGGACCGAATTGGTACTATCCCTGGTACGGTTGTTGAATAAACTGAGGTTGAATGGTGACAACCGTACTTAAACTAGGTTGTCCTACAGGCATCTGAACTGAAGTGTGGATCGTGGGTCTACACTGAGGTAAAGATGTCTGAGGAGTAGATACAGGGACAATAGAAACTGGAGCTGTCGATACTCCAGAAGTAGGTGGGGTAAATGAAACAAATGTTGCGGTAGTTACAGTAGTCGATTGAGGTGGAGTACGAGGCGTACTACGCCCAGACTAAGAAGCTACAGAAGGTGCAAAAGTTTGAATAGTAGATTGGACAGGTTGCTGGGGTGAACCAGAAACCAAGGGTTGTCCAGTTTGAGATGACAACTGCACATTCGGTTGCAAGACCTGTTGGGATTGAGATGGATCCCACACTACATTCATTCCGGGGTACGGACCCATAATAGGTTGAGAATATTGAGGACCATAACCGGGTTGAGGGTAGGGTTGATAATTCAACGGTATATTTCCAGATCCTTGAACATATGATTTACCGGAAGGTGGTTGGTAACCTTGGGTTGGGTACTAACCTTGGGGTTGATAACCCTGAGGCATGTACTGATACTGGGGTTGACCTTGAGGTACATATTGGTATTGGGGTTGACCTTGAGGTACATATTGATACTGGGGTTGACCTTGAGGTACATATTGATATTGGGGTTGACCTTGAGGAACGTATTGTCCCATGGGTATGTACTATCCTTGAGGTTGCCCCCCAGGTGCAAACTGGGTACCTTGAGGTTGCCCACCAGGCACAAACTGGGTACCTTGAGGTTGCCCCCCAGGTGATACTTGAGGATTTTGAGGCTGCCCCCCAGGTGGTGACTGGCCACCTTGAGGTTAAGGATTGGGAATAGTACCCGACATCATGAGAATATCTTCTACACTCAATGGCTTAGTACCATTATTTCCAGTTAATAACCCTTGTTCAATAGGTTGAGGAGATGCTCCCGAAAAAGTACCAGAAATTGACTGATACCCAGTGGGAACAGAAGGACCACCGTACAAAAAGGCTTCCAGAGATTGAGAAAACATGGACGATTGTCTTGACATATTTAATGGAGGATAGTAACCTCTAGGTGTTGGGTGATAAGAAATACGAGGAGGTGAAAAACTTAGTCCCGGGTTTTCCAAAAAGTTAGTCAATGAAAGATACCAAGCACTGCTCCTAGGTGGACTGTAAAAGATTGATTCACGCTCCCTAAGCTCTATAACAGGTTGATTTTCAGGGATAGGGATGCCGCCTTCTTTTTCCAAAATAGCAAGTTCTTCAATAGCTATTAGTCCAGAAGGAAGATTTTGGGTAATTATTCTTTATACCCTAGGTGAACTAGGACCACTGGAAGATGGAGAGGCAAACCCCAATGTTGGAGTAGCAGCAATGTCAGATTCAGGTTCAGATATTTCAGGTTCTTCACCTATATCACTAGTAGATGAAACATTATCAGTAACTTCAGAAACAGACACAAACTGTGCACTATAATCTGCTACTAAAGCTTGAAAATCAGGATGTACCACCAAAGAAGACTCTCCTTCTTCAGGTGACCCAACTCTATTGTCTCTAGGAGTTAACAGGGCTCGTAGCCCTTCATGCTGGCTCGGTGAAAACTTAGGAGGTTGGCCCCGAAGTCTATCGGGCTTCCTCGGTAATTTAGCTACGATTAAAAAAATTTAACTACTTCACACAAAAACAAAGTAAAATCTCAATGAAAACCACCTAAAGCCTCTAAAGAACCAAACAAATTGAATCACATGCCTAGAGAATCTAGGAGATCAAACCACACACAAATAGTAACTTTCCATATTGAAAACACTAGTTGGTGATGAAATCCAATGTCGCAGAGTTCAATACAGAAATAGCGGTTGGAAAAGTTACCCCGACAACTTGCTTAACGAATAGACTGGCACAAGTTTCTCCACTAAACCGTCTCGAGTGAAGAGAACCCCCCAGAAAATCCAAGTGAGTCTAGCCGATGTCTGCTCCAGGTATAGTGGGATCTGCCCACCACCATCACCTTAGGAAGAATCCTATAGAATATGGTCACTATGGTTACCAACGGAAACAAATATACATGGGGGAACAATATACGATCCGATACGAACGCAAGGGCAGAAAGCTCAATCCCCTTGAAGACTCCTTGACATAATCCAAGGTTTACCAACAAGTGACCGCAGGCTCCTCGAGAATGGTTAATCTGAGGTTTACCGTTTTTAATACGTGAATATCTGGCGTCGTTCCCAATGAGGAAGGGTTGATTCCAACACTGGTTCGGACACGATCTCGTGCTTCTCCTTTAAGAGGAGCTTTCCCAGAGCATAGATGCAACAATTGGATTTCTCTCCTACCGCAAGATACAGCTACTTGTTTCTTTTACTGTCTTGGAGAGTTAATTACTCCCTACTCCAAGACACTAGCCTAAGCTATGTTGGTGCAATAGATCCCTAGAAATAAAAATATTACTAGATTGAATTTACTTTAAGCGTTATTTTTATTGGTTTTTTATGAAGTCAAGAGCTGCGGAGATGAAACTTGTGGTGTGAATACTCGACTGGAAATCACTAAAAAATGCACTTAAGATGATTAAGCAACCTTTTCCCTTCAATGAACTTCTAGCTAGGAAAGAGTTTGAGAATGCAATTGCTTGTAAACACAAACCTTTCTTAACAAACAAATTAAAAGAAGAGATTTTTTTCCAATGCACTCAAAACGAGACAACTAGTTATTTTCACAAAAATTTCTCTTTTCTTTCAAATGCTCAAATACTACAAAAACAAACTTTTTCAAAAGGGATTTTTGTATTTTTGTAAAACACTCAAAACTATGAATAAAGCAAATCTTGAGATCTACAAACTATAAAAAACTATTTGAAGTAAAAGCTTACAAGATGTCGTTTTAAAGGATGTTTTACTTGGCAATAAGCAAACCAAGGACTAACTTGTCTAGAATCACAAATCAATCAAAAAACAAGCAATTTTTTGTTTTCTTTTGTAAAAATGAAATCCAAACTTTTAACACAAGCTTTTTTGAAGTTTCGCAAAGAGAAAACACAAGATGGATTCCTTAACAAAGGTAGATTTTGCAAATGGTCAAACTCATAAGAAGGCCAGTAAAAACCAAGGTGATTTGAGGCTTCTACAGCGTCTAAGCTTTAAGCTACTACACAACCAAAATCAAAATCAAGACCGGCAACCAAAACTTCTAGGAATTTCACCTAAAACCCTAACACCAATGGAATTAAACCAAGGAAAGTTCTTAACAAGTCACATGCAGGTCTAGGCAGAGGATAACAAAATCTAAACAAATACTAAACTAATTGAAAGAGCAAGATTTAAGTTTTTCAAAATTTTAGCAGGGTCTACAGGCCCACAATTGACACAAGTGTGTGCACGCTCTCTGTGCAAAGCAAACATGCGTACAAGTAAGCATTGTGTTACAAGAATAGGGTGCGAGCTTCTCCTAAAGTTATGAAAACCAAAAATAATCCTAGATCTACCAAATCCACCCAATTCCACACACAACAAGCCAAAAATAGAAACCAAAACACAAGTTTCTCAGGTCAAAGTCAAAACAAGGAAAACAATCAAGTCCCCAGCGGAGTCGCCATTTTGTCACACGGAATGAGTCGAGGTTGCGGACAAGATCGACCTCCCTAGTATCTAAAGATATCTAGTGACAAGCAAGCCAATCAAAAACTATCTTTCTCTAAATATGCAATTAAAAACAAAGGCAAACAAGTGTTTTAGGCCTACCTTGGGTCCAATGCAAGTTTGTGGAAGCCTCGCTCCCTTGCTCCAAATGAGCTTCCTTGAAGTAAGTCTGCAAACACAAACAAGCAAAACAAATTAAATAGCACCTGAAAAGCCAATATCATAAAGCATATCCATCATAATGATCAAGGAGATTATGAAACAAACCACATGAGACAATTTGTTGAGAAAAATGAATCTGATTGTATTAATTCAAATCAAAGAAGAACTTTACAACCTGTGCCTTGATGCTGTCAAGAAGTCTCCTCCCAAGGTCCGACAAGAATTCTCCTCTACTTTGACAAGTTGCACTCACTTCCCAATGAAGCCAAAAGGTATGTGATCTCTCCTCTCAAGCTTAACTAGGAAGTCCCAATTCCATCAGCATTTACCCTTAAAAATGTTCAGCTTCTAACCTCTCCAGCAACTAACCCAATGTCTTAATTTAGAGTGCAATGGAGGGAAGTTACTAGGTCCTCCTTCAAAGGGATAAATCCCTCCTTCAAAGGGATAGCTCCTCCTATCAAGGGATTAGCTCCTTCTCGTTTGGGATGCATGAACCACCTTGGAGCAAACAATCCATGTCAAAATTCCTTCTAGAATCATCTAGAATTAACCCAAAGTGAGTTTTTTAGAATAAATTTGCACCTTTTTTACTTTTACAGAGATACGCACCCACCCCTTTACAGACAGAGCATGCAGATACGCAGATAACATGAACAAAGGGTGTGGGCCCGTAGGCCAAAGTGAGAGAAAGTGCGGAACCAAAGCTTTATTGATTTTTAATGTCTTTCTCTCATTTGTAAAGCTTGACATGAAGAGATGAGGTCTCAGACTTGCTTAGGAGGACAGTGTAAGTGATGATAGACCCATACTGATTGCAAATAGTCATGGTGACAATATTTTTGTGTAACAGAGAGAAGAAAAGACTCCATCCAGATACGTTCGAAAGAATCATCCAGAATCTCAAATTTTGGGGCAGAAAGAGGTAGGTGTACAAACAAGAAGAACCATTTCAGAAGCTTCAAGCTATCTAGCATTGCTCTCCTCCACTAAACCGCAAAATGTAAGAGAGGCTTGCAAATATGAATGTTGGGTCAAGGCCATGGAGGAAGAACTCGTGCAGATTGAAAAGAATAACACTTGGGAGTTGGTTCCTAGACCAAAAGATAAGAATGTCATAGGGAGAAAATGGATTTTCAAAAATAAGCTGAATGAAAATGGGGATGTGGTTAGAAAGAAGGTAATACTTGTTTGTAAAGGATATGCGCAACAAGAAGGAAGAGACTTTGAAGAAACGTTTGCTCCAGTTGCCAGACTTGAGGCTATAAGAATGTTCCTGGCTCTCTCTAGCTTTTAGAAGTTCAAAGTATTTTAGATGGATGTGAAATCTGCTTTTCTGAATGGAGACTTAAATGAAGAAGTATATATTGAACAACCAAATGGGTTTATTCTTGGAAATGATCCAAAACTTGTATGCAAACTCAAAGAGGTTCTCTATGGCCTTAAACAGGCGCCAAGGGCATGGTATTATCTGTTGGATAAGTACCTTCATCAACAAGGTTTTATAAAAGGATCAACTGATAGCAATCTATATATAAAAGTTGAGAATGATAAATCACTGATTCTTGTTGTGTATGTTGATGATATCATCTTTGGTAGCAATGAAGAAGACATGAGTCAAAATTTTGCCTTGGTGATGCAGAAAGAGTTTGAAATGTCCATTCTTGGTGAGCTCACATATTTTCTTGGTTTACAAGTCCAGCAAAACAAAGATGGCATTTGTCTATCACAAACCAAAGATCTCAAGTAGATCTTGAAGAAATATGGGATGGAGGATTCGAAACCAATATGTACCCCTATGGTGACAGAATGCAGCCTCAGCGCAAATGATGAATCGGCAACAGTACATCAACCAACTTATAGATCCATGATTGGTAGTATGCTCTATCTAACAGGTACATGACCAGACATTATGCATGTAGTGGGAATAGTTGGAAGGTTTCAGTCAAATCCAAAGGAAACTTATCTTCAATCAGTTAAAAGAATTTTCAAGTATCTTCAAGGAACTCAAAACTATGGCTTATGGTATCCTAAAGGTACAGATCTCACACTTCATGCATACATAGATTGTGATTGGGCACGAAGCGTGGATGACAGGAAAAGCACTAGTGGTGGTGCATTCTTCATGGGTCCTAGCTTAGTATCCTAGTTCAGCAAGAAACAAAGCTATATTGCGTTATCTACAACTGAAGCAAAACATGTAGTTGCAACATCTTGTTTCACACAACTCCTTTGGATGATGCAAACATTGCAAGATCTTCAAATCACTTGTACTCCACCTATCTCCATTTTTTGTGATAATACAAGTGCAATCAGTATTTCAAAGAATCATGTCATGCATTCAAAGACTAAGCACATACCGATCAAGTATCATTTTCTCCGAGAATAAGTGCTTGAACAAAAAGTCAAATTGGAGTATGTTCCCTCTAAGGAACAAATTGCTGATATTCTCACCAAACCACTGCCCAGGAAACCTTTGAATACCTTAGACAAAAGATGGGGGTAGTTGATGCATCATCTTGTTGTTGAATCTTGTCTATTTCAGAGATTGTTGTACGCGAGTTTCATACGCTAGTTTATGTGAGTACAATCGACTTGAAGAAAAGCAAGGATAAGAAGAGTCCGATATGGGTCTATCAGAGACCATCTGGCACAGGTTTAGGGGGAGCATATATTTTTCTAATAATGCATTGTTGGCATTATCATAGAAGATCTTGGTTCAATTCTCTAGTTGGTTTGATGTCAGGAGGAGCAAATGTAGAAGGAGAACATGGATACTGATCTATGATTGACAATTGTTGTTGATATTATGTCTTATATTTTTTTTGTCAAGGTCATGTAACGGCCTGTCTTGGTTGCCCCACTATGCATGGGATGGATAATGTAATGTGCTTATTATATCATGTATCCCCTCTTGGTTGGGAGTTGTATGTATGAAGTCTTTAGTGATAGGAAGGTTAGTTATGAAGTATTAAGACAGATTTCTTTTGTAGAACATCTTCTTGCAGATCTTGCCTATATGTCAGGGGGAGCTTGGATAGCACAGCAGAGCACAGATTTCATCATGTACTCAGGGGGACCATAACCCTTTGCCCTTGATGTAAAAGGGGGAGGAAATACCTTGAGTGACCTTGGGTTGCCATCAAGTCTAAAGGGGGAGATTATTGGCATTACGACACAGGTTTGGCACAGGTTTGGCTCAATCACATTAGTTTTGTCCTTGATGGCAACTCACTCAAGTAGCAGATCACAAGTTCAGGCTCTAAAAATAGTAGAAAATGAGAGATCCGCAGGTTCCTGATTCACAAATTTGCGGTCATCGGCTAGTTCTGCATGTGCGTTGATCAAAAGGTGCGGACATGTTCGCAGGTGTACCGAACAGAAAGTGCAGACATAAAGTACACGCACTTTCATGCGGAGAGAAATGCACGCACGTGGGTTGGTCCATGGTATTAGTCCAACATTTTTGATCCTATGGTTTTGGTCCATGGTTTTTGCATCTAAAGTATTGAACCTAGGTTTTGGGTCCCTAGTATTGGATTTCTATGGTTTTGGACCATGGTTTGAGAAAGGCCTAGACTATAAAAAGAAAAAGAGATCATTTGGCTGAATATATATGGGTTGAATATCTTAAGAAGAGCAAGATCTAAAATTCTGGTGATCGGTTGGTGAGTTATAGCTGGACCTGAATCAAGGAGAAACCTGAGCATTACAAGACGGATCCACTGATGGGTCAAGATCTCTTTGGCGCATGATCAGATCTATAAATCTGATAGTCTAGGGTATAATTGAAGTCTGATAAATTATCTATACCTGGAGGTCCGCAGGCTAGACACAACGCAACTGCGGAGGTCTACAGGCTAGACACAGCTCAGGTGCAGAGGTCCATAGGCTAGACAGAGCATAGGTGCGGAGGTCCATAGGCTCGACACAAGTGCAGAGGTCTGGATGTTCAACACAACGGAGGTGCGTATATCCACAGGTTTCTATTGGTGAAGTGGCAGACTTTCCTTGAAATATTTTTTAGCTGTTTTTGTCTATTACTGCAGTGTTCAAGGTTCTGAATTGGTGTCTGGTTGTTGTGTGCTGAGAAATTATTGATTCAGTATTTGTACAAGGAAGTTGGTTGATTGCAGATCTATTTGATGTTTGATTGATATTCATGGATCTAGTTTGAAAATTTATGAAACGTGGTCCCTGGAAGAAAAGAGAAGGTTGTAGCCTTCTGCAAGTTGAAGCCTGCATGCTGGTATAAGACTACACTAGTACAAAATCATTATAAAAGGAAGTTTCAAATTGAAAGAAGATAGATACATATTGTAGCAGGTGGTTTTCACCCACATTGGGTTTCCACCTTATATCTTGTGTTCTTTGGTGTGATTGTCTGTTCTATTTTTCCTGTCCCTATTTATTGTTATATGGTTTTGACACACATATTAATTATCAACATCGGAAGAATAAATTAAATTATAAATCTGAAAGGTATGCTCAAGTTTCATTAGTCAGATCTGCAAATAGTTGTATAAATTGAAAAGAATTTGATAATACTGATTCACCCCCCCTCTCAGTATTATTTTCAACAATTACAATGGTCTAGTGTGAGTAAACAAAATAATTATATATTAATTTCCACATACAATATATTACAATTTTTAAATTCCAAACCTAATTAATTATATGCTAATTTTTAGAGTCTCTACCTTAGTTGATTTTTGTACTTCTCTTAGTACAAATTGTATGCTTATTTTGGTGCTACGTATAACCTAATATAGTTTTTCAACTTATATGGAATAAAAAAGTTATAAGAATGCAATGGGCCATCCTTCACATTACTAATTTCTAAGAGGTATAATGATAACTTAAACCACAATTGAAACAAAAAATTGTAATGATCTAATTCAAGCAAATAGACTAGTTATCTATTAATTTTTAAATATAATGTAATCCATTGTAAAAAACTGTATAGCATGCGAAATTTTGATATGAAAACATTAAATGACCATTGAAATCAATAATCGTTATCAACACAACATCTCACCAAAAATAAATAACACTAAAATATTTTATTTTTAGTAATGACAAACCAAATCAACAATTATTTTATTAGTGTTGTGAAATAAAAGCAATAATTCATGATGTCATACAAATAATAGCATGAAATAGACATGGGTCATCTTACGGTACTTCTAAATGTAATTGAGCATCTTTTAAAGTAGCTCACACATATGTAGCCTTCTTAAGTTTATGCAACATTATCCATAGTTCATCGATCAACCAATTATCCTCTTGATTTATTCCAATGAATGGAGGGGCAAGAATCACATTTTCTTTGAGATTCTCTCTCTCTCAAGTGAACAATCCACTATAATAATATTGGTTGCATCATATTGGGTATGCATTTCACACGTTTTTTTCAATGATTTAGTGTATAACTTTGGTTGGATTGTCAATGACCTTATGTTTATTTTGTGGTTTACAATCTTAAGCAATCCACATAAACACAAGTTTATCTTGTAATGTTTCTGAAACCCCAACTTTTTTAAAACTCTTTTTGTGCTTTGTTTCAAAGTTTTCATCCAAATTGAAATGTCAAGAGATTCATTTTTTAAACACATTTCAAAATATGTTTTTGCATTTGAATGAATCCAAAATAGCTTTTTTCTCTATTGTGTAATTAGCATTAGTTCCAATTTTCTCAATATACCCTTTATTTGTTGCTTCATCATCAATGCTATGATAAAAAAATGTCGTTTCGTTCAAAAATAACTAATTTATTTTCAGTTATTTTGCCTACAATAGAATTACAAATAATCTAGTCAAACTGTTTTATTCATGTTTCAAAAATTACTAAAAAATTGTTGAAACGATACACTTACCTTGAGTGGTGTTTTCACTATTTATAGATGACAAAATAATTTATTTTATCATCTTGATAGAACCTAGAGTAAACACATTAAACCTTCAATGAAATACCAACGGTACTTCTTATTAAACCTTCAATCAAATACCAATACCAAGAAAAACATTAGTAATGCAACCTTTAAAAAGAAACACACACACACACACACCTTTAACATTATTTTGATTGTTAATTTTGTCATTTTTATTTGTTCTTATAATAAAAATGCACAATGTTATGGTAGTTACAATCATTAGAGTTCCAAGAATAATAAGATAAACAATAAGACAAGTTATAAGTATCTGATATGATATTATCTTCATATTTGTAACTTTGTACCTCATCATAATCTTTGTTACTTTTATTTGTCTCTAAATTAAACATATAAAATATTTTGAATTCTAAAAATGAATAAAATCATTAAATAATAAGCAAAACAAGTGGACAAATTATAAGTACCTGATATCATATTTTGTCCTTGATTAAATATTTGTTTCACATTCACTTGATCAATGTTTTTGTTCTCCTTTCTTGTCGCTATAATAAACATAAAAAAACATTATAAATTGTGACAATGAACAAAAGTCATTAAACAACTATATAAAAAACGAATCATCTTTAATCGTCCATATAATATTTTGGTCTTGATTGTAGTTTTGTGGGACATTCCATTGGTCACTATATTCATTCTCTTTATTTCCTCTTTATTTCCTAGAATAATCAACATATGAAATGCTATGAATCACGATAATAACAATAAAAATTCAGACTTACAAAAAAAAAAAAAAAAAAAAAGTTACAATGATTAATACCAATTTCTATCTCCATCATTCCATGGTCATTGTCTTGATTAATTTCATTATTCTCATAATTCCCTATAATAGGCATCCAAAAACGTTATGAATATGGAAATTAAATAAATTCAAAAAGTAACAAGAGCAACAACCAAAGAAATTATATTCCTGGTATGATAGCTTTTTCTCCTCCTCCTCCTGTTTCGATATCTAAATTTTTTTCAACATCATAAGCATTATATTGATTGTTTTTTTGATTACCACCTTCATTATTCTTTGTTTTAGAATCTCCATCATTAATCATTTTAGTAAACACTTTGAATACTAAGAAACCCAAGCAAAATAGTATCCAAAGTATTATAAGAGAAACAACAAAGGAACTATGGTACCTGAATTTCCAAAAAGTTAATGGATCCTAGATTTGATAATTGAAAAGATTTATAATTATTCAACATAATTATCCTTTGTGACTATTTGCACAACACATGCAATTCTTCTTCCATATGTACAACAAGCCTTGATTAATTTGCCCTACATAAAGAGAAATAACCACTTTTGAATCGCTACAATGTTGGTGTTTTTTCAATAAATCCATTCATAAATCATAATCTCTCCCATTTTCATCAAATATCTCTTCAAATGTGTGAGAGTATTTTGAAGCCTCCAAATTTTTTAATTTTGAGATATATAAATGTATAGTAAAAACTATATCATAACTTATATTTATAAATGCCATTAGTCATTTTATAGTTGAACTTGGAGTTCTTTATGGAAATTTCCAAAGACTCCCATACATTATTAAAAAACCAAAGTTCTACTAAGAGAATTGTAGTAAAGTCATTCAACGCATTTTTTTTTATAAGTAGTCGAAAATATTCAATATAATATCCCTTGTGGAATGGTCCTTTTTTCAAAGCCAGTGTATCCAGAACAACAAGGTGAATATGTAAAATTGGTTACAACTGACATTGGAAAAGAGTGAAAAAGTGTTGACAGAAGAGTAGGGCCCGCAAAATGATCCATTTATCATTTTGTCAAGGAGTCCACATGCTTGCTGAGAAAGGGACTCTATCTTTGTATTAAATGTTCCTTTTACATAAGTATACCCCTTCACCATGTTGCAAAAATTGGTAAATATGATATCGTTAATTTCATAATGCTCAACAATGTTGAGTGTGGTAAGAGTCTTCTCATTCAATTTCTCATCATGAGTTTGACAATATGTAACCATTGCATCCAATATTGTTCTATTGGTTTTCAATTTAGAGCAATAATATTTTAGTTTTATGACATCTATTGGATGATTAAGTGGAATAGACAACCAAATGGTTCCATCCAATAGCTTATCTACTACTGAAGCAATTTCTTCCATGGTCGACCCCTAAAGGGGCTAAAGAGTAGTTGTTGTCAAACTGTATAGACTATTTCTCTTGTAGTTCTCAAAATCAAGTTGGCTTAGAGAACACTTTAATGTTCCTAGTTGGTAACAGTTAAAAACAGTGTCTTGTTTATCCCAAATAGGTTGATCAAGTTATAAGAGAATTTGTTTATTAGAAAAAATTGTAATTGGACAGTCAAAGGAGCACAAGATTTTATCATCGGTCTGATAAAATAATAAATATAAACTAATAAACAACCATTTATTCACATAATGTCTAACCATTGTAACAAATTATAAACTAATTTTAAAATTGTCATACCATTTAAAGAATTTGCTGTCGTGTTTCTTCAACTTCATTTTTCCTTTGATGCTTTCTTTGAACTTTCACTAGCTTCATAGTCCATGGTTTCTAACTAAGAATAATTAATTTAAAAAAAAAAAACAACAACAACAACACACTATTATCACAATTTCGAATTATTAAAGAAAGTATGAATTTATAAATACTATAACCACTCGCATCATTATATGTGTTACAAAATGAACAAGATCAATAAAAAGTGTAGAACTCACAATAATATCTAATCATGGTGTTGATTAGAAAAAAAGCACCCCCAAATAATTTATTATATTCTTTTAATCATAACTATAGGCAAGATAGCACCTACTAGCCTTCCTTCTAGCACAAGCATAAGCACATTTCCAAAAGACATTACATTGTGAATAAATAAAAACAATTGTAGGAACTACAACATCATACATACACAAAATTTATCTTTTATAGTCATGTATAGTCTTAGCTTGCTTTAGAAACCATAGAAGAAAAATAAAATGAAAGAAAATTAAGTATGGAAATCATTAAATCTTCGTCTAACACAGACAAACACATAACAACATTGTAAGGTGAAAGAAATAGAGAATGTGATAGAATTACTTCTAGCATAAACACAAGCATATTGCTGACAAGTATGTTGCAAAGCAAAATCAATATTTGCATCCTAGATTTCTTTCTATCCCAAACACATGGATATTTCCAATAAAAACATTGTATTGTGAAATAAATCTAGCATGTGCTAGAATTATTTCTAGCACGAACACATGCATATTTCCAAGAAAAACATTGCAAACCAAAAAAGAAAGCTAACACAAGCTAGATTTCCTTCTAGCACAAACACAAGCACGTTGACATTAAAAATATTGCAAGGCAGTGGAAATGTAACACATTCTAGACTCCCTTCTATTGCATAAAAGAAGGTTGCCAAGAACAACATTGCATTGTAAAGTAAATCTAGTGCATGCTAAATTTCCTTCTAGCACAAACACAAATACATTGTCAATAAAAACATTGCAATAATAATATTTCCTAAGACATCTCCATGCTTATGAAAATTGACCTTGCTTTTTAGAGACAATGAGGTTTTAGTCCATACCTAAATAGATTGTTGTTACAATATAAAAAATCTTAAACCCTCCAATTACTAGAAGGCCCTTCATATGGAATATGTGATCTAAGAATGGGATATCGTACAAACATAAGCATGTTGCCAACGACAACATTGCATTGTGAAAAAAAAAACATTCTATATTACCCTCTATCACATACACAAGCACATTGCCAATAAAAACATTGCAAGGTGAAACAAATATATCGTATATTAAATTTCATTTTAGCATAAAAACAAACACATAACAACATTGTAGGGTGAAATAAATCTAGCATGTGTTAGAATTATGTTTAGCAAAAATACGAACATGTTTCCAACAACAATATTGCAAAGAAAATTAAATGTAGCAGATGCTAGATTTATTTCTAATACAGGCACAATCACATTTCCAATAACAACATTAGAAGGGGAAAGAAATTTGAGCATAAGATAAACCAAAAAAAAACAAAAAAACAAAACTTGTATCAACATTGGTAGGTGAAAGAAATCTAACATGTGCTAGATTTACTTATATCACAAACACAAATATGTTGTCAACAACAACTTTACAACAAGGTAAAATAAAATCTAGCACATGCTATATTTCTTTCTAGCACAAACATAAGTAAAGACCATTATTGTATGGATAAGGAAACCTCATACATGTTGGATTTACTTCTAGAACAACACGAGAATATTACCAATAACATCATTATAAGGAAAAAGGAATCTAGCACCCACAAGATTTTATTCTAGCACAAACAAAAACACATTGCAAATAATAACATGTGCGAAATTTACTTCTATCACAAACACAAGTATATTGTCAACAACAACACTGCAAGAAACCTAGTGCATGTTAAATTTCCTTCTAGCATAGACAGAAACACATTGCAAAATAAAAACAATGCAAGGCATTTGATTTCCTTCTAACAAAAATAATTATATTGTCAAAATTAATATTGCATTGTGAAAAAAATATAACACATACTAGATTTCCTTATAGTACAAATTCACAAACATATTGCCAACAACAACATTACTAGAAAAAACAAATCTAACACATGCTAGTTTTACTCCTATAAAAAACACAAGCATGTTGCAAATAGCAACATTACAAGGTGAAAGAAATATAATTCATAGTATATTTCCTTCTAATGCAAACATAATCACATAACAACATTGTAGGGTGAGAAAAATTTAATCTACGTTATATTTACTTCCAAAACAAACATATAAATATTTCCAATGATAACATTACATGACAAAATAAATCTAGCACAAGATAGATTTCCTTTTAGCCCAAACAAAAACATGTTAGCAATAACAACATTGCAAGGTAAAAGAAAATCTAATGTGTTAGATTTCCTGTTGGTGCAAACACAAGCACATAACAACATTATAGAGTGAAAAATGTAGCAAGTGCTAGATTTATGTCTACCACAAATACAAGCACATTGAAACAACAACATTGTAGAGTAGAAGAAATCTAACCTATGCTAAATTTTCTTCCAACACAAACACAAGCACATTTCAATTTGAAAGAAATCTAGTGCATGTTATATTTTCTTCTAGCACAAACACAAGCACATAACAACATTGTAGGACTAACGAAGTCTAGTGCATGCTAGATTCATTTCTATCACAAACACAAGAAGATTGCAAGTTGAAGGAAACAAAACACATGCTAGATTCATTCTAGCACAAGCAACCATATTTCCAACAACATTGCATTGTGAAATAAATCTAGTGCATGCAAAATTTCCTTCTAGCCCAAAGATAAGCTCATCACCAATAACAACATTGCAAGGTGAAAGAAATCTAATGTGTTTTAGATTTCCTTCTAGTATAAACACAAGCAGACACAAACATTATAAGGTGAAAGAATTCTAGTGCATGCTAGATTTACTTCTAGCACAAACACAACCATGTTGACAACGACAACATTACAGGGCAAGGAAATCTAGCGCATGCTAGATTTCTTTCTAACACAAACACAAGCACATTACAGGATGAACGAAATCTAACCCGTGCTAGATTTCCTTCTAACACAAACACAAGAACATAACAACATTGTAGGGTTAAAGAAATATAACACACTAAATTTATTCTAGCACAAACTGAAACATACTGCCAATAACAATATTGCAATAAAAGAAATCTAGCATGTGCTAAATTTCCTTCTAAGACAATCATATGCAAAATTACAATAACAACATTGCAAGGTCAAAGAATTCTAGCATATTTCCTTCTAGCACAAACAACCAAATTTCCAACCACAACATTGCATCGTGAAAGAAAACTAGTGCATGCTAACTTTCCTTCTAGCTCAAACATAAGCACATAAAACAATGTAAGGTGCAAAAAATATAACATATGTTATATTTACTTTTAGCAAAAACACAAGACTATTGCCAACAAAAACATTATCAAGCAAAAGAAATCTAACACATGCTAGACTTCATTCTATCATAAACACAAGTGTATTGCTAATAACCACATTGTAAGATGAAGGAAATCTAACGAATGTTAGAATTCCTTTAGCACAAATAAGCACATAACAACTTTAACCCTTAGTAGCTCCCACACACATACTTTTATTTGCATGTCTCTTTTTTGACACCTAGCACCCCTCAAGTCATGTCATGGACCTTTTTTAGAAGCCAATGCAATTTTATCATAATGATTAGGTTATATGAAACCCGCTTTGTATGCACATGGGGTCTTACCCCCCCATACTCTTTTCATCCTATTTGGTCTACAATGCTAATGCGTTTATTGGTGTGCATGAAATATGATATTTGCAACACCAGACTTTTTAGCCTCAAAACATATAAAAGCATATGCCCACCAATACTTTGGTCCCAAAACATATACGCATACATGCACTTTGCGTTTTACACCAGTTACCTTTCCCATTTATTATAAGCATTGTAAATTAATTTAAATAAAAATGTGTCAAGTTTAGGGACACATCCCAGAGTTAAGGAGGGAGGGAATTATCTAGGATATTGATTGTTTGATAGAATCCATGGAGGCTGACAAGTGTGCGTAAGGGACATGTTGTAAAAATATCAGCTAAGGATGAGGGCAAGAATATGCCTTTAAGTAACTGAACATGAGACAACAAGACCAATGGAAAGTTGGCCACGTAGCAAGGAACCAGTTTGTGACTAGGTGCACATAAGATTGTTGGCCACGTGTGGTAACAACAAAAAATTCTAGGAGACAAGAGAAAACAACGCAAAATTTGGAGTGTCGAGAGGACACGGGCAAGAGAGGAGCAGCATAGAGGGTGGAGGTAGGGAGCTCCTAAGAGAAATTGAGAATAAATAGCAATGGTAGAGGACACTGTGTCATAAACATAAGAGGAGATCCTTCGAAGAAGCTTGGGGAAATTTTGACAGAGGTCTAAATGGTGAACAAACAGCGTCAAGAGCCCTTGAAAATGTTGGGGAAAAACTTGTTGTGAAATCTAGAGCATTGAGATTAAGTGATTTCTCATTGATTGATAATTGCTTGTGAATGCTTTTTACTTCTTAGGTTAGTGTTATTATAGTGTTATTCTTCATCAAACAGTCACCAATGCATAAACCATAAAGAGATAAGAGACACATAATATAGGCTATCAAACAGGGCCAAAACCTCTCCTGCTTCAAAGGAAAATCCAAATGAATTCTTCTTCTTATAGAGACTTCAATTGACGAATACGAAACCTAGACCCTTGACCAAGAGCCCTCTAAGACCAATACACAAAGCTTCTGAGCTTGACCCTTTCCTTCCTTGAGTCAATGATGGTCAAAATATTAATTCTTCTTTCCTTCTCAGCTACTCCTTAGACTTCAATTTTCTTCTATACTTAGCTTACTTTAGAAATCCTAGCACGTGTGGATCATCAGGATTGTAACATTAATTTCCTTTGCTTTATGTGGAGGCTGCTTTTTTGTCAACTGGGCTTGAGATACACCCTTGCTTCTTCCCTAACTTAACCTTCCAATGGGACTACAATATTTTGGCTTCTTCTACAACAAGGACAGTCCCTTTTCTTCACATATGTGAGAACAAAGTGACCCAAAAACATATCCAAATGATGTCAAAGACTTCGCTCTACTTCTCTCCCTTCTTCGCTAATGATTAGGCTTCCTTCTAAGTGAAATTCACATATATTTATATCAAACCAAATTCTTCACCGAAATTTTTCTTTCTAGAATGAGGCTGAGCTGCCTATTTATAGTTGTTCCCGAGTCAATTAAGCTAACTTGAGAGAGGGTGAGCCAACATGTCCTTTTGTGAAGATTATTTATTCCATCTTGTAGCCGACTTGTAGGAGGTGCCTTTGCTTGATCTTGGAGGGCCTTCTTATACATGTAAAGACTCATACACAAATGTAACATGCCCAAGAAGGGTCCTTCATACATGACATTGACTCAATTTGACTTTTATGACTAGATAACAATACCTAAAGGTTCACAATGGGAACCTTAACTAAAATAAAATCCCTTGATCATAAAACCCATGATTTAAGTACTTACATAGATAATTTTATTTTCTTATTTTCATAAAATCACAATTATGCATATCGTTATGAAGACCAAACCTAGTTACACTTTTCAACAAAACTGATTGAACATCACACAAGTTGGATTATCAATAGGATGTAGATAACCTGGGACGACATTTGAAAGTTTGGCTAAGGAGAGTAGTAGAGCTCACCCAAGATCTACGTGGACAACTCATGCATCCCTAGTGTGAGCAAAGAGTATGAGATGGAGTGCATAGTGACGAGGAATTCTAGCATTGTTGGAGGGAGCTACGATACGAGAGTGCATTCCCAGAGATTTGCCTTGACACAGTGGTTGAACGAAGTCAAAAAACACAAAGTAGAAGAACAAAGGAGTTGAGCACAATAGCTCATAAGAAGCTAATAAATAAGTTGCCTTGTTACACCATTGACATCTTTGAAGGTCCCTGTGCATAATCTGACTTTCATGTCTCAGCTGATGGGTGGAGGTAGTTGGACATCTGGAACCCCTGTTTCAACTAGTGGATTTGGTTTCAATACTTTGAGCAAATCCCTCACTCATGCTCTAGAATTTGGCTCGAGGGTGATTGTAGTCTTGGATTGCAAGAAAGACCATAATGCAGCCCAATCTAAGGTTGGGTGGAGAGCTGGAGTCTCAGACTCAGTTGTCGGTCCATACTTCAAGATAAGTATCTATCCCATTTAGCATATGCCATGAAATTTCATGTTATATAACCTATTGTTATGATCACTAAATGCTTGAGCATGGTTTACTCATGTTGGATTGAATTTAAGCTAGACGGTTCATAGACTATTGATAAGCGTATGATGGGTTCCATGTATAATGCTGACTTACTAACCTGCCTAGAAATTATGCAACACCCCATATGGAAGGTTATTAGTGTTACGGTTGGATCACATAAAGCAAACTCATGGTCGTATAATTATCACATATATATACATTATTAATCTCTGCTCTATAGCAAGGCTGATCATGTACTCATGGGCTTGGAATTCCTTATTATTTATATATATTATATATATATATTCCCTGTGCAATAGTTAGTTACAACTTACAACCCTGTTAGCTTAAAGTTTGAAATATGCATATGCATTGATATGTGTGCAATTAAGGTGAACAAACTGTACTCCTTTCAATACCAGGGTAGTGACCATAGCCCATAACTTGCAATGACTACCATGCTGAATTAGTTATAGGAAAATATATGTGTTTTTCCAATTAGACCTAGGCACATATCGCATGATGATGAGAGTCATGGGAAATTATTCGTTGGCCGCCTTAGTCGCTTTTATGTTAAGTGATTGGGAGTATTAAGACTCCTCCATTCATTATTTAAATCACTTAAATGATACTAGTGATCTGAGTGACATTTTGTAAATTTGACCTGCTTATCCAACTAATTGTGCTATTATTATTCTTGAGCACCTGAGGATGTGCTTCCTAATGGATAGGAATAGTACCTTGTGAATTTTTGGAAGGTAGTATCCCAGAGAGGCCTACTTCTACTCATTTTTTGGAGAGCACATGTCATTTGTTTGTTCTATACATCAAAACCCAATAGACAAACTCTTTCCTATACCTCCTCAATCTTCTCCATTCCAACTAGGTTGAATGGTCCTCAATTCAGAGGCAAAGTACCAGTCTTCTCTTCATGCAATCTCAAAACAACTCTGAGGGCCAACCTACCTTCATTGGATGAATGGAAGGTATTAGCGCATCTATTTAGGGTGCATCTAGATGTGCATTTGTGGCTTCTTCAGCACAGCTGTACACCATAGTGATGATTCGGTTTTGTGCTTGTGCGAAGGTGAGACATGGCATTTTATGAACAATGTTGCTTAGTGTTGCTGGAACAAAGTTTAGATTGTTATCATCCTTGCTGGCATGTGAAGGTTTGTCAAACCTTGTATATTCTCATCATGTAAATGTATTGATTAAGTTAGTGAAATTGGCACCTCCCCATTGACATCTTTTCATTACCAAATTGCCAAATGCTATAAAAAAGGTTGACCAAGGTTGTAGTGTGTGAACTCCAGTGCTTTTGCTGAGGTAGAAGACATGCTTCTTTCAAGTCAAATGTCTAGTGCTACAATTCTCAGGGTACTTCAGGACTTGAGCTCTCTTGCTTCCTCACTTAACAAGGAAAAGGATTATTAGTTACTACCTTATAGGGATCATGTTGAAAGTGTTATTATAATCAGGAGTCTTAAATTAGCCGTTGAACTTCTATGGTAACAACTGGGTCTCTGCATCAGTAAGATAGAAAAATTGGTCATCTTCATTGTCTATTGTACTTGTGTCTTTTGTTGCTAATGGAGTTTTACTCCCTCTAACATGAGGCACATAGAAGATCTTGCCATATATTGACATATTTTTGTAATATGTGAAAAGTTGCAACCTCTTCAAATGACACCTACACGGCTAGAATACACCAGTTCTACCTCTAGTGAGATAAAATCAGCTGCAAGTTCATCTGATTCCTTAGTGCTCAAGATCCTGGTCCATTGATTACACATAATTGAAGGGAATATCCTTCACTTTGACAAGTGAAACAACCAGTAAAATCAAGGCAGCAATATCAAGATGAGTCCACACATGCTATATTATTAGATTGACATGGTAAACTGATATCTTGTTTCCTATTCAGATTGTTGGGGCTACAATTACATTATTTCTTTTTTATTGTATGGATTTTAAACTAAATACATACCTGACCCATTTCCTTGTAAGCATTACTAAGCATAGGATGATAATATGGGGCATTTTCCTGGATCAGATTCTAGCTTAGCTATTGCCTCTGCTTTTGGGCATATGGAAAGTTAAGTGCATGCTAGGGGAATTTGATTGCTTGTTTCTTTGTGTCAGGATATCTGCAAATGTCCTTGCTGACACTGTGGCATCAATGTAAGAGAAGTCGTTATAATCAAATGGGTATTTATCTCATGATTTTATTCTTACGCATTCTCACACTTTCAAAGCTTGCATATGTGCCAGAAATCATTGACAAGTACCTAGACTTGGAAGAAAACTCAAAGTTGCTATGTGGTGACCTAACCCAATTCCAATTCATGAGGTACAGAACATAATCAATAATAGGACTCGAAGGGTTATGCTGCTGCTGAGCTCCATTTCATAGAAACAGAGATCTCAACAAGTTAAAACTCAATCCATGGACCATTGAAGAGTTAGATCCAACATTCAGTATTGCAATGAGAATATATTAAATACATCAATCTTATCTACGCGTTCATAAGCAACATCTGACAAACACCTTTGGCATCTAGCCCTTAGTTTTTACTAGAGATTCCTGAAGCATCATTACATAAACAGAATGCAATATTTTGGGAAGTCCATTCAAATGTGGAATCCAAGTTAAGCATTGATATTAGACCTTGTATGCACATTTCATGGATTGTTGTAGTAGTGACATAAAAATGGACTAGGCTAGTTATATCATATATGTCAAAGATAGTCTAACTCGAAGTATGAAACTGCCATCTAATTTATAAACCTGACTAAATGGTCCAAACCTAAAACTCTGACCCTTCTTTGCAAATTGCATGTGCTACCAATTAACCATACTTAAAATGCTTTAAATTCAATACGAGAGTAATCTTATGGAGGAACTGTTGGGTTTGGAAAGTCACCACAGAACAAAGGCCATTAGGTTAATCTCCTAAAACAAGGTGTTAACATAGTCTTCCAAGAGGCACATTTTGCATCAAGAGGTTTGGAAAGTCACCACAGAGCAAAGGCTGGTGGGTTAATCTCCTGAAACAAGGTGTTAACATAGTCTTCCGAGAGGCACATTTTGCATCAGGAGAAACCCTAGACTGATCTCTTTTCATGAGGAAGCAAAAACATGACAAATGTTTGGTTAGGTAGGAATACAACTTGTTAATTTGGTATAGCTTGAGAGATTAAAAGAGAAGGTTGTTAGGCTCTCTATCATTTCATGGATTGATATAGTGATGAGACAAAAGAGGCTCCCCATTGAGACTTAATTGGCTCGTTCATAATAGTTGTGGTATTGGTGCCTTAACTTAGCCAGAAAATGTCAAAACTCTAGTGATGCACAAAATTTATTACTGAATTGACCTCAGAATATGCCATAGTCACTGAATATGACATGCATGACTATACCAAGGAGGCCCTAAACTTTTGAACAATGGAACCTTACATTGGTATGGTCAACCTACATGGGGAGAAACAAAAGATTTTAATAAGATGCCAGCAAAACCTAGACACTGCTATGTGAGATTATTTCTTGGTCCTGTAGATTGCACAATGACATCTGTGGTTGAGCCAGCAAGAAGTGATCCCTTCAAGTGGATCTTATCAATAAAATATATGTAGTGGTCTCTGATCTCCGGGGTCTGTGAACCACATAGACATAAACCGAATGAAAAATAAATAAATTTACAACAACAACAAAAAATCTTAGGTCTAACCAACAAATATATATATATATATATTATATATATATACATACACACACACACGTCCCCAAAACTCATGTCTGTCTGTCCCAGTGTCAGTGCCACGTGTGACTTAGATTGAGCATAAACAAATATATGTGAGAAAGCAAAAGCATTTACTATGGAAGCCAAGTTCAGCATTGATATTAGACCTTGCATGCACATTTCATGGATTGCTATAGTAGTGACATAAAAATAGACTAGGTTAGTTATATCATAATCACCTATGTCAAAGGTAGTCTAACTCGAAGTATGAAACTTCCATCTAAGCTATAAACCTGACTAAATGGTCCAAACCTAAAACTGTGACCCTTCCTTGCAAATTGCACGTGCTACCAATTAATCATAGTTAAAAGGTTTTAGATTCAATACATGAGTAATATTATGGAGGAGCAGTTGGGTTTGGAAAGTCACCACATAAAAAAGGCCAATGGGTTAATCTCCTGAAATAAGGTGTTCACATAGTATTCCGAGAGGTAAATTTTGCATCACGAGAAACCCTAGACTACCCTCCTTTTATGAGTAAGGAAAAACATGACAAATGTTTGGTTAGGTAGGAATACAGCTTGTCAATTTGGTCTAGCCCGAGTGATTAAAAGAGAAGCTCGTTGGGCTCTCCACCATTTCATGGATTCATATAGTGATGAGACAAAAGAGGCTCCCCCTTGAGACTTGACTAGGTCATTCATAACAGCTGTGGTGTTGGTGCCTTAGCTTAGCCAGAAAATGCCAAAACTCTACTGATGTACAAAATTTATTACTAAATCGACCTCGGAGTGTGCCATAGTCACTGAATATGACATGCATGGCTATACCAAGGAGGCCCTAAACTTTTGAACAATGGAACCTTACATTGGTATGGTTAACCTACATGGGGAGAAACAAAAGAGTTTAATAAGATGCCAGCAAAACCTGGACGCTGTTGTGTGAGATTATTGCTTGGTACCTGCAGATTGCATAATGACCCGTGTGGTTGAGCCAACAAGAAGTGATCCCTTCCGGTGTATCTTCCCAGTACAAATATTCTGTGGACGTAGCGGTCACCGATCTTTGGGGTTTGTGAACCACATAGACATAAACCAAACAAAAATAAATAAATAAATAAATAAATAAAAACAAAAAACTTCATAGGTCTAACCAATAAATAAATAAATATATATATATATACACACACACACACACGTCCCATTTCAATGGTCTACATGCCCAAAACTCATGTCTGTCTGTCCCAGTGTCAGTGTCATGTGTGACTTAGATTGAGCATAAACAAATACATGTGAGAAAGCAAAAGCAACTACTAATTGCAGAGGAAATACAGAGGACACGAAAAAAGGTAATATATATATTATATATATATATATATATTACTAATTAACTAATTCAATTGAATTACTTCTTGTGCCCCACAATGATTGATTGAGACACTTAGTATTTGGGAATCTTTGTTATATTATTCCTAAAACTACATTGGTTCATTTTATTGCATTAGTGATAGTTTATTGGTTGAATAGGGCACAATGATTAGTGTTATTTTCTAAAATTCATTCATAAGCTGATGTTTTTCAATATTCTGTGTCACCCGATTCACCAGAGTGAGATGAATGATTCTCATGGAGCATTGGGTCCCACTCTTTAGGTGATAAGAATTTATTCTTATGTAAACGATTCTCTACTTGTAAGGCTACGTGGGCTAGAAAGATAGCAAGAAAGTTTCATACCATCATATTTGTCATTTACTGGCGTTACCTTGACATCTTCTCATCCTTCTTGATAAATATGATGACATCATCTTCCCATCCTTGCTATAAACAGTATAATATCATCTTCTTATCCTTGCTGGAATTTACTTTGCCCAACTTTTAGGTGTATTTTTACAATGGCATGTTTTTCTAGTTTATTTCAAAATTTTGGAGACTTTCTTCATCCATTTCAAACAGCTCTAAAATATCTAGTTAATTCCTCCCAGTGATATCAAAATTGAAATAATCATTGAACTGACCGACAACATAAATCAAAACTAAACAAAAAAGAAAACAGAACTGGGCCACAAAACCAGTCAACCAAAAAATAGATAAAATATTCAACTTTTGGAAAAATTACAAATTCATGTGCATTCATATGAATCCAAGCCATCATACACAAATATGAAAAGTTTCTCATGTATGTAGCAAGCAAGGGTGCATATAACCAAAATAGCACCAAGTATAATCCATATCTGAAACCAAAATACATCAACAAAGATGTTCTAAAACTCTCCCATTTAGCCCAACAAATTCTTCAAATCAGCTCTCCAAATCAACCCAAGATACTCAACTCAAAATTTCCAAATTTCCGCAATGAATTGTGAGTCAAATGGAAGGTGGGGATCTCTTTAAATAGCATTAGGGTGGGCCTCTGGTTGGGTTTTCATGTTCAACCTTTTAATATTTTATCGATTTTTTTTTAAATATTCAAGTCGTCCCCATCACCAGCGATATGGCTTTTTACAGAATGGAGTTGGGTGTTTCTATACAGAACCAATTACTTTTGACATTTATCACCAATTCCAGTATGGAACCAGCCATTTATAGTGTGTAACATTCAATAGAACCAATACAGACCCCTAACCGATTGGTTCAGGCTGGTTTCACCAAAAGTAATCTAGGTTTGATAACGTCGATTTCTCTGGCTAATGATTTTGTCGGGCTTCTATCAGCATAACTTAGAACTTTTCACTTCCAAACTTTCAATACTAGGACTAAGAATTTATAAAAAGGCTTTTCTAGTGTTGGTAAGATTGAAATAGTCCATGCATCTAAATCCATGCGCATGTGCATGGAGAAATCAAAACTACAGTTTTAATTTTGTAGTACATTTCAACTAGCAACTCATGTCGCAAGGGTGTTGTTATAGGTTTAAATATTTCAAAAAGGATAAAAGTTATGTTACATAATCATAGCTTTGGTTTAGAGAACCTGAAACAATCACAAACTGTTTTATGACAATTTTGCGGCATTTATATTTCTGGATTTACGGATTGAAAGAATCCAGGACCTATATAAGGCACTAAAACGATGAATCTCACATGATTAGTTGAACTAATGAGACTTGCTAGGTCAAATTCTTAGCAAATAATTCATCTTAAAGATATCAATCAATGACTCATTTATTGCTAAAACACAGTTCAACAAAATGACCATAAAAAAATTTATGGCTTCAACTCCTAAAGTTTTATACACCTTTTGATTTTACTTCAAATATGTGAAGCATACTTCAAATATGTGAAGCATGTTGGCAATTTATGGCATGGAAACAGTGTTCCATGATTTCTATTCCAAGAGATGCATTTCTTGAACAAATTCTAGATCTCTTATTTTGCATTTATTAAAATAGCTCTCTAGCATAATTGTTCCTCTGCGTTCCTGACATAAAACTTTGACAAATAACCCAATAAAAATCAAACAAGAATAAAGCCAAACCATAAAGGATAAATTATTTCTCCAAGCATTTTGTATACCATGCAAATAGTAACAAATAACTGACATGTTAGCAGCTACAATATGTTTCACCTTGGGGCTTTCATTAACACTTCAAACACATGTAATGCTGCAATATAGTACTCTCAGAAAAACTCAGAACAATTCTACTCCACAAATCACCCAATATATTGGCTCTTACACGCTTAGAATATGATGCAATGACTGTCCTGTCACCTGGATGGGACGTGATAGCCTTGATTTCCCTAAATTCATGTCATGGGGAGTCTGTGAGCCCATAATAGTTAAATCAAACCTTGAATCCAACATTTCTATTGACAATTCTACTCTGGTTACTGTTGATTCTAGTGTTGATGCAACTGTGTCTGGACAGAAATCCCTGAATGGTCAAAATGCCCTAGGAAGTTCATTTTGGAAGTCTTCCACAATGAAATGGATCTGATCTTGACGGAACTCCAATAGTCATTTAGCTTTCTCAATACAATTTTGTGTGTACTGATTATCAGCAACAATAACTGCTTGGTCATTTCATGGACCACATTCCTTTGTGGATGATCATCAAGGTATGGATGCAGGAGGTAAGGGAGTCTCAGATGGCTTTGGAAAACTACGGGTAGCTTGACCATGGGCTTATTTTTTGTTTTATTCTTTGAATAAAGTTGTCTTTGATGAAAGTGTTTCCAGCAATCCTTGGTACATATAAACACCTTAGTTGTCTTCTCCTGGTGGTATGAGAAACTCTCAGTGAAGAGAAACACACAGTTATGTCTTCTCATGGTGTTTGCATCAAGTTCCTTGGGATAGCCATGCAATATTGGCATTTCCACAAACATATTTCTTATTCTCTCACTCACTTTAACTATCACAGTCCTGAGAAACTTTACAACCCTCAGGGGCCATAAAAGCATGCCTGAAGTTTAACTTGTCCAAAGACCTTAAAGAATAAGTTCTGATTGGGGTTGGAAAAAAGATGTTTATATAACTTGTGAGGTACCTCTCTCCTTAGAGCCTATGGGAGGGAAAATTGCTTCCATCCAAATAAAATGTAAATGTTATTAAAGAATAAGGGAATCTATAAGACAATGCCTCTAGAATATCCTTTTCAATGAAGCACTTCAAGTCAGGGTGGCCACACTCAATGGTCGTCTGAATATTTTCAATATTCAAAGTGCCAAAGGGACACAATTCCAGGGCCATAATCCACTGGCTTAAAACAGGCGATAGGCCTACAAAAGGATTTTTAATTTTTTAGGGGCCCTATATTCAAAAGAAGGCTTGAATAGAATCTCCACTACCAAATCAACCAAGGGTAGGCTTACTTAAAAGACGAAGTTGAGAAACAATATACTTCTCAGTTCTCCCTACGAAAGATTTTTCAATTGCAGATACTGAATGAGGAACGTCCATGCAACCTTGTCTTAGAGTTGTGTCACAAACTTTATGAAGTGCAAAGAATACTGTGTGAATAGTCTTTGACTTTGGGTAAGCTAGCTGCTACCCTCTCAAACATGAACAATGATGATGGTAAGCCCTAATATTAGATAGATTCCAGTGTGAATTAAATAATGCTACTTAGTACTTTGTCAATCCAGACATTTTGCAGAGGTTTACAAAGAATCCATCACAGAGAAATCATTGGGAACCAACTTAAACAAAGGCATTATCAAGTTTATACCCAATTTTGAAGATTCCAAAGTGACTATGAGCTAGAAGCCTATCACTCTGTTGAATGTCTCACGTAATAGTCTTACCAAAGCTCAACACTCATAATCAAGCATATTCTCATGATTATTATAAAACCTAAGTAGACTTGTTTCACCAAAGGCCAATTTATGATCGATAATATTATTATAGTCTGTGAGGGCATGGATTGGCCTAGTCATTATGGCCAAAACATCTTATTCATAAAAAAACAAGCTTCGAAAAAAACCTTACAAGATAGTATGGTATCCCTTTATTCTACCTCTTGCATTTGAGCCAACTTCTCTAAAGGCTACTAAAATACTAAGAAACCAGATTCACTAAAAAGGGGCCACATGTCCGAATCTCATGAATCGGACACGATTAATTGGGGATTTGAATACCAGAAGGGGACACGTCGTGTCCTAACGGGGCACATACGATTCCCATACATGTCCCATTAGGACACGTACAAATCCCGTACATGTCCCATTAGGACACGACGTGTCCCCTTCTGGGATTTGAATCCCCAAAAATAAAACCCACGGGCATAAAAAATGCATTGTTCTTTATGTTTTTTTACCATTTCTCTCTTTCAGTTTTGCATACATTGAGTTGTGGGCAAGGAGCTAAGGGTGTGTAGCGTTCGGCAAGGAGATTCAAGCACCAGGTAAGTGCATTTCATCTCTATTTTTTTGCATTTCTATTACAACGCTTTGTATATTATTTTTTTTTACAAATTTGTGCATGTTTTGTTTATTTATTTTTACAGTATTCATGGATCAATCAAGGGCAGCAGTTAGGGGGAAAAGGAAGGGAAAGAATGTCTTCATTGGAGATGCCCCTCCTTCCCTAATATCATCAGAGTCTGCTGCAAGTAATGTTGAGGGAAAAGAAAGACGTAAAGACAGCATTGAGAAATATCCCTTGTGGAAATATGTCAGAAGAGAGGATGGGACAAGCACCAAGGGGAAGGGAGGATGCAATGTGCAATGGAGATGCAACTTTTGCCACATTTCTTTCAAAAGCACATATTATTGTGTGAAAGGCCATTTGTTGGCTTTACCAGGTTGTGGAATTGGAGCTTGTAAATCTGTTCCTTTACAAAAGAGGAAAGAAATGGAAAAGGAGGTCATTGTTGTTATGGAAAATGTGGCTTCAAAATCAAGAAAAACCAAGAATGAAAACCCCCTTCTATTTTTGAAGAAAGGCACCACCAAATTTCCATTTGAGAGTTATATTGGGGGACAAGCAGCGAAAAGAAGAGCAATTACACTAAGTCCAATGGACAAGATTTTTCAAAAATAGAAACGGGAAGAGCTTGATCTCACCATTGCCTTCTTTTTCTATCAAAACTTCATATCATTTAATGTTGCATGCTCACCTCTATTTATTGAGATGTGTTGAGCTCTAACTCACGAGTCTTCATCATGGTATGTGCCTCCTCGTTCAGAGAAGCTTAGAATTACATTGTTGACGAAAACAAAAAAAGAGGTGCAAAAAATGCTTGAGCCTATTGTAGCATCATGGGCAACATCTGGGGTTAGCAATGTTTCTGATGGATGGACAGATCTAGCACGACACCCAATCATCAACTTCATGGTGTCTTCCTCGAATGGTCCAATTTTATTGAAAGCAGTGGATACACTTGGAGAATACAAGGATGCACAATTTATGGGTGAGTTATTTATTAAAGTTATTGAAGATGTAGGTGTTGATTCTTGTGTGCAAATCATTATAGATAATGCACTTGTTTGCAAGGCTGCTGGCATGATTGTGGAAGCTAAATATTTACAAGTGGTTTTGACACCTTGCATTGTCCATTCATTGAACTTAGCACTGAAATCCATTGCTTCTGATGTGCTTTGGATTGGTAACATTATTTAGGATGCGCGACATATCCGTAACTTTGTGCAAAATCATACAAATTCCCTCACTATCTAGAAGGAGTACAACAATCTATCATTGTTGAAAATTGCTAATACATGGTTTGCCTCTTCATTCATGATGTTGAAGAGGTCGAGGGAGGTCAAGACCACTCTTGGGGCCATGGTTATTTATGAGTTTTGGTCTTTTTGGAGAAAGACAGATCAAGTAGCCTCTAATAGAGTGAAGGACACAGTGCTAGATGATGCTTAATGGGAGAGGGTAGATCTAATTATTCAGATCATGGACCCTATCATTTCTTTGCTTTGATTTGTAGATACTGCTTTGATTTGTAGATACAGACAAACCCATCCTAGGAGAGGTTTATGAGGGATGGGATTCCATGATAAAGTCTATGAGGAGAATTATTCTATAGAGTGAGTGCCCCGAGTATGAGACATCATCAGAGGCCTTCTGTGGTACTATACAAGATATTCTTGTCAGGAGATGGGACAAGAATTGTACACCTTTACATTGTTTGGCTCACTCATTAAACCCAAAATACTACAGTGATGAGTGACTGAATGATGGACCTTTCTGTAGATTCCCTCCTCACATGGATGGTGAAATCTCACATGGGAGGAAATATGAATTCAGGGAGGTTTTCCAGGATAGAGCATCCCTTGATGAGGTGAAGGATGCCTTTACAGAGTTTTCCACTAGCACTGGTCGATTTGTAGGATATGATGTGATTAGGGACAGGAGGGCTAAGAAGCCCTATTCTTGGTGGGAAAATCATGGGGCAACAAGCCCTCCTCTTCAGCAGTTAGCCATGAGGCACCTCTCTCAGGTGACCTCATCCTCTTGTTGCAAGAGGAATTGGAGCACATATGGGAATTTGTATAGTGTGAAGAAGATCAGGCTTGAGCAGTCCATGGTAGAGACAATGGTGTATGTGCACACCAACCTTCGTCTTATTTACAGGCAGAGGGAAGAGTGGTTGAGGGGAAAGAAAAAGATGTGGGATGTTTTTCCTGATGATATGGGTCTGGACAACAGTGTTGAGTTGGCATTGGCCAACGTGGATCTCAATGATCCAGTGCTAGAGCCTATTAAATTTGATGACAGTGATATTTTCGAGGGGTCATCCTCCACACCAGTAGATGCAGAGGTTACTATGGATACAGGGGAGGAGGATGATGCAAAGGAGAGCAGTGGTGACCATGATGAGGACACTGATGCTCATTCTGATGATGACTATGAGGATTGTTAACTCATGAGTCGTGGACTCTGGCTACCTATTGCCTTAAGGCTTGTATACCTATAGTTGTTTTATATTTTCCATTTCTATTTTCCATTACGGTATTGCCATTGCACCACCTATGTAACACGTTTTGACTTGATGACTTAATGAGAAAACTACAGTTGTCAATGTCTTTATCTTACTATCTTGTAATTGTAAGTTGTCTTTCATTTATGAATCATGATTTATCATTTTATGTGACATGTTGATGTATTTGAATTTGGTATGTAGTATGCATGCTAATTGCTATAATGTTACTATTACTAACTTATTTTGTAAACAATAAAACTAACATCTAGATGATCTATGTTTGAAATCAATGAATTTGTATCAATAATGAGAATTTGTGTAAGAAATATATAGTTTTTAATATATAATATATATATATATATATATATAACGAATCCTACATGCCCTGTTCTGGGGGGTCAATGTGTCCGAATCCGACTCTCAAATCCCCGTATCCTACGAATCCCGAATCCCTGTGTCAGGTGACTTAGCTAAAATATTATTCACCAAGACCTAGCTTTGTCTCTCTCTTAATGGGTATAAAATTAAACCAGAGTTAATCATTTTTTGATCAATTTGCCAAATAGAGGCTAGTGTCTGCCTGATAGCTCATAGGGTCAAGGAAGGTCTCATTAAAGTGGACTCATCTGGACAAACCATACCCAATGATGCTTGTGAATGTGCTAAAACTCAATGTTCTAGAACAGGAGTCAATTAATTATGTGCTATGGATTAATTAGGAATTTTCTGCAAGGCCCTAAGCTCTAAACATTTAGTGAGCTAAAGGCTATTGCTACAGGTAGAGCTCACAAGACGTGCTAGACTGACTTAAAGGTAGAGCTCACAGAGGATGCCAGATTGACTTAAATTACAAGGGCAGGCTTGTGTCAAGTCAAGCCAGAAATTCAAATTCCTTGGTATTTCTTTCTCTTTTCAAGCAACACTTGAGGAACAATGGGACATGCTTATCCAACTACACGAAAATAATTTTGGTAAATGGATTTATAAGCCCAAGACTTTAGCAGCATGATTTCAAATCTGCGCTAAGCGTTGGCTCCCATGCATGTTATTAATTATTGTATGTGCCCTTGGTTGCTTCTTTGTGCCAACTTTGATGGGGGGATGGTCTTCAACTTTTCATAGATTCGGGAACCTTTAATACATATGGAAGGAATGGAGTGGCTTGGGTATCTGCAGAACTCACACTCCAGCCCATCCCTCTATGCTGAGTGGATTGTTTGTGCTCTAGAAGGAAATTGCATTCACATAGTAAAAATTTCTACTAGCGACTGAACCTTCAATCATTTATCAATAAGCATTAGCCCAGACAATTTTAAGATTAATTGTACCTTTCTGGCCCATGGTATATGGAAAGCTTGGAAGTTTATAAAGCTAAAACCTCCATATAATCCACCTTGGCATCCCCACAATAAATAAGTTTTGATAAATGGCTTGAGCCGTGAAAACATATATTCTGGTCGTACCAATTCCCCAACTCTACTTGGCAATAGGTATTGACCTGCTGTAGTAACTTACTTCACATTTCCATCCCATAAAAGGAATCCCTTCCTTGGATATTAATTACCGTAAACTGTGGACTTCCACTCAACTTGGCAGCTTATGTGAACTGGAAACTTTTTATTCATTTAGAAAAACAAATAATAATATATTGTTTAATCAAACTCTGGTCATTAGTGAATTTTGTTGGGTTGCATGTCATTGTCTATACCTAGAATCACCAAAGGTGGCCTCATCCTTTAGACTAGCCTCCAAATGATAAGCTGAAAAAAGTTCCATCAATAATTTCGAAGGGTGAGAAGCAACAAGAAAATAATCACTGAGAAGTTAGTGCCCCAAAGACTGAGCCAAAAAACAATCCATCAAGAAGCCACCAACATAATGACAAAAAGGATGAAATGCCCACATCGGGATCTGATACAAAATGTTATGATGTACTAATGATCAGGGCCTTTAATTTTGGGCTTTCCTTGATTTTGGTTTTGGCATGTCATATGGCACTTTACTAGCCAAGTTTATTAAGGTCAAGGTTTGAGACTTTATATGGTTTTCTTCCAAACCAGTTTTGTAGCCCTTAGTAGTACCATTTTTCGGTTGAAACACACCATGTATGTATTGTTATCATTAATAATAAAAAGAAGAAATACCCACCAAAAACAAAAACAAAAAGAGCTCTCAAGCTTCCATTCCTAAACTTGAACTCAACCTTTTACCAAATAAACACAAGTCTTCAATAACACATAGAATAATTAACAAATCCAAAAGGGTTCCTTTGCTTGGGGAGAAAACAAATCAAATAAAACAAAAACAAAAAAGGTCTCAGGCTTCCATTCCTAAACTTGAACTCAACTTTTTACCAACAAAACACAAGTCTTCAATAACACACAAAATAATTAACAGGTCCAACAAGGTTCCTTCACTTGGGGAGAAAACAAATCAAATAAAACAAAAACAAAAAGAGGTCTCAAGCTTCCATTCCTAAACTTGAACTCAACTTTTTACCAAATAAACACAAGTCTTCAATAACACATAGAATAATTAATAGGTCCAAAGGGTTCCTTCGCTTCGGAAGAAAACAATCAAATAAAAAAATATCACCAAAAACTCGCTCAAACTCAGGTAAAAGTTAAAGACTCCACATAACTCCCAAAAATTTTGGAACTCAACAAAAATTTGGTTGCAAATAAAAAATGCTACAGAAGCAATAAGTTCCAATTGACTCAATAGGCACTCAAAACAAGACATTTTCACACAAAATGTGAGTACTGGAAAATAAATTTAGTCAATTTTTGCAGAAGTTGCACTGGGAAAGTAGAAGCCTCAGTTAATCCCTACTACTACACAAATAATTGTCATGTTTTTTAGTTTTTAATGCAATCAAATCCAGATAATTTATTTATTTTATCTTTCCATGCCAAAAATTCGCTCCACGACGCATTTCATTTTGGAATGTGATGCTTTCAGAAACATCAGGGACAATTATGACAATATGTTTGCATCGGTCCCTTGGCATTGTCTTTTCAGCGAGGTGACTGTTAGAAGGTTGGGTCAGTTCAATTTGAATAAGAAAATGGTTGAATTACAAAAATTGAAAAGCATGGAGGTTGGCGATCCCATAAAATATTTTTAGTCTCATGAACGTTAAAATGTCATTCATTCATTCATTAAAACAATGAACTGTAATCAAATAAATTTAAAAATAACTCCATGATCATCCCCACCCAGGAAAAAAAATCCATCGTATGGACCTAATAATTAATGAAAATGACATTGTATCTCGATCGTAAGCCTCAAAATTATATATTGACAAACATCATATACCATCAACATTATCATTGATTTTTTATGTCACTATATTTTTCATCGCATCACTGCTTGACACTGTGTGTCGTGCAATCGTTGTCGAAACATTCTCTATAAACTGAAGGGAATATCATTTTCTGTGGGTCATTTGGTGGAGAACTTAGAAGTAATCATCAATTCAGCGATTCTACCACAGACTTTACTAATGGATTGCTAAACTTGCAAACTCTTTTATTTGTTTACCAAGATGGCCAGAGGAAGAGCCGCAGCAACAAGCAGAAAGGATTTTCCCCATTAGAAAATAGTGAAGTTGCAACTAGTTGCTCTTCCTGGGATGAAGATAAAAATGAAAAAATATCATAATCGTTCAAAGAATTTAAATTATTTGAGTTGCAACAACTCGTGAATGAAGCTGTCTAGTAGCACCCAGATTTAATTCAGAAGCTTAAGGTAACAAGGGATTGTCATGAACAACAAAATGAAGTAATGCAAAAGAAGGTAGATAGTGTGAGTTGTTTGCCTGAAATCCAAAGTTCGAGAGTTTTGTTCCTGTCATGTCCCTTCCCAAAAGAATTTGTAATAGGTTTTGCCTCTCCACAATTTTGTACAAGTTTTGTTAAGGAAAAGGACCCAAGCAATTTTGACTTACGAACTTAGGAGAAATGAAGGCCAGATTAATTTGCTAGTGGAAGGTGGGGGCCATCCATGTGGGAAAATGCATTGGGCAATTCGAATTGTCTTGGAGGAAAATTGTATTGCTTTTGGAAGGGCCCACATGGGGAAAAGGGAGGCCCACGAAGTCATTAGAAGGAAGAGTTCCTCACTTGGGGATTCATTTATTCTTGCATATCGAAAATCACCTGAATGTTTGAATGTTTGCTCGAGCTGCTTAGCTAAGTCAATTGGTTGCTTAGCCACGAATCTCTCAAGCGAGAAATTCAACCTTACCTTCGAGGGACTACGAGTGCCACCCTAAGAAGGCATTTTCAGAGCACTAGGGAGGATTCATATCCAACACATTCATCCACAAACCAGCAGTGCGTATTACAGGGCCAGCTGAGAAGGGAACACATAGTTGGAAACAGAGCTTTATTGGGTCAGCACTTACCAGAGGAATCTAAAGAGTTGAAGGACTTTAGGAGGTCAGCACTTGGGAGGAGTTTTAGAGCATGTGGGTGCAGCATTTGGGTAGTTCAAAACTCATCCTTGGAGGACAACGCAAAGGGCCAAATTGAGCAACAAGTGGGTCTTGAAGGAGAGAGCCATAGCACTAGAATTACAGTTGGGAATGAAGTAAATTCATAAGGGGTCTCGTTCTGGTCATTTGGGGCAGTTTTGGAGAGCTTGCCTAGCTTCATTCAGACAGGCCGAGTTTTCCAGCTTCAGTAGAGGACAGACTCCTTGGGGTCGAATTTTAGAAGTTTGATCTAGGCCAAACCCTTCCTGGGTTTTGGTGGGTTTTTGCTAAGGATCCGGGATCTGAAGTTTTATAATTTTTTGAGCACGGGAAGCAGTGATTCCAGTGTTTTTGTTCCAACAGACAACACATATCAGTTCTAAAGTGGTAGTTGGACAACTCTCAGATCAGCATTTTCTCAACTGGGTTTTTTGTCACGCTTGTCCTTGGAGACAAGCCCAAGCCCAGGGGCACCATTCCATTCATTGTTGTATTTTCCCTTGATGATTTAATAAAATGGCTTGACAGTGCTCTATTTCCAACATTTTCATGGGTGTATGAAGTTTATTTCGCATTTTTGATTGTTGGATTGTATGTTTGCTTTGTTATCACTTAATTTCCTAGTTAGAAACATTACAGTTCTACATCACTCCTTCCCTGAGAACTTGACCAGGGGCAATGTTATACTAGCAGAAGATCCAATCCAATATCCTATAGTAGATCCTCAGGATGCAGAGGCAAAGTTCGATGAAAGAAATGGGAAAAAGGTAAATGAAATATCTTGATCCTAGGATCAAATCTCTCTTCCAAGATCTCTCCTTCAAATTGGGCTTTGAATAGTGGCCTTTTACGTGCTCCATTCTCCATTCGTCTTAAAACCCTCTCTATAGGGAAAACGCTCATCATAGAGAATGCCATTCCATAGAATAGGTAGCCAAATGGTACATACAATACCAATGCCAACTTTCATTGAAAGCAAGGCCTGTAATCTAGACGCAAAAATTCAAACGATCCATAGGATATGTACAATGATAATGTGACCATTCTGTTTGTTGGAGTTGAAAGTTTGAATTCAAATAACAGAACTTGTTAAAGAGTTTTTTTGTAAATCTGAGTGATTGTAGACAGGCCAGATGCATACGCTAAGTCATTTGTTTTGGTCTCTAGTGTTTAATGAAATAGGGGACCTCGTTATGGAAGACTATTATATTTATGCACTATGTTCATCACCTCCATGGAGATTTTCATTTTAATTAAACAAATAGAGAGGGAATACTTTAAAATGAAGACAAAAATAAAAAAATAAAAAATAAAAAATATACAATCTGAATAATGCGGCAACAAAGTTCATTCAACACAGCAACAACTTAAAATTAAAATTAACGGATATCGAATTCAAAAAGGTATGTAACTCCATATTGAACCCTAACAGATGTGGATGGGCTCGAAAGTTTTCTCACCTTGAAAAACTACCGCTGGTTGGGGGCTTAGGTGATGAAAATTATGTTAACCAGTTTATGCCCTATGGTCGATGATGTGCTTCCCATACTTGAGGACTTCTGCCCCATGCACCAATTGCCAGGTCCATGAAATTCCACTGACGAATGCATGTGGGCATTATGATTATTATTACTGTGATGAGTATTATTACTACTAGCCCCCGCTGCTACTGCTCTCCTCCCATAGGACCACGTTTCATTGGATACCTCAATCTATACGAGGCCTCGAGCTTAGCCGCTGGGAACTGCGGCTTATTATTAAACCTACTAATTTGTTGGTCTCTGTGTAACCTCTCCAACTTTAAAAGCCTGGTAAAACCTCAGTATTAGAGGAAAATATACCTCGTAGAAAACCTGACGCCAAGGGTTTAACGGTGAAATTGTGGCCAAATCCTGCAAAATGAAAATCCACGGATAGCGGAGGAGGAGCCAAGCTCAACGCTGTGAATGGATCCAAATCGCTTGAACAAATTCCCACGGCATTGAAGCTCCGAAGTACCTGAATGAAAGTAGAGTAATGATTCCAAAGGTCCATGACTTTGTTTAGTTAGTTTGAATTACCACAGCAATGAAGCTCCGAAGTACCTCGATGAAAGTCGAGTAATGATTCACGAGGCCCATGAGTTTGTTTAGCAAAAAGTTTGTTTAACTTTTTGCAATTTTAGCTGATTGAAAATATTTTAACAGGCCGGGTAGAATTAATAATCTCTTTGTTCAAATTTCATGTGAACAATTAATTTAAAAAAAATTTATGGGTATTTTAATATTATTGAAAATTTAACTTTTTTATGGGTATTTTAATATTATTGAAAATCTCTCCATCACTTGTTAGATGTCTATGGCGATATTTCGACCTAGGTTCAATTTACTTTAAGGTTTTTTTTAAAGAGTGTTGTTTAATTCACTTTAGGGTTTTTTAAAGAGTGTTGTTCAATTCACTTGAAGGTTTTATTTTAAAGTGTTGTTGATGACTTAGGTTTATATGAGAAGACATTTCGATGTTTTGCAAGAATCACATTTTTGTAGTTGTTTTGAGTTTGAATCATGTCAAGGTAAAGGGGTAAGAGCATGGTCGTGGCTTGAATCGCAAGGGCTTCCCACATGACCATAAGTAGAACGCCAAGAAGGAGAGGACATTGGAACCTGTGGCACCATAATCGGTGGTCACTTGAATCACAAGGGTTCCCCAAACGACCATAAGTAGGACGCTAAGAAGGAGAAGACATTGGAACCCGTGGCACCACAATCTCATGTGGGCCACCCCGAGGCAATTGAGAGGAGCTCAGAGGTTTCCAGTTTTCAAAGCATTCGGTTTGGTATCACCACCTCTGCTTAGATTGTTGGTAGTCGCACCAAGGTTTATCAATATCGTGCAGTGGAATATGGGTGTTGGTGGCCATTGTCTTTTAAGGCCTAAAATGGCAGTTTATCAAATAATTTTTTGAAAGATCATTGGTCTCAACCATGGTCCAAGGCATTGGATTGAGTTGGTCACTCGGGGTATGGGAGCTACTACAATGTAGTTGTCCAATTTGCTTAGTTGCTTCCCAAATTTGCAAGTTCTTTGGTTGCTCACACAGTGTTTGAAGAAACACTTGAATGAGCTAACTGGGGCAGCACTTGGGCCATTTGGGATATGTTTGTCAAAATGTTTCACCATGATGAAGAGGGTAGGCATGAATTTGTCTCTCACTTCCCACGGAAAAAGCTAGTAAAGCATGGATTTCCAAATTCATAACCACCCCTTTTCTTAATATTTGTAAAACCTCTCTCATAAGGGACTATCTGTATCACGACGTCAACAACTAACTTGGTATCCATGCTTGGTACCAAACTCTAGGAACGTATAATAATTCTAGTTGCGCTTTTGAGGCTTATCTACAAAGGCAGGATGCTACAAGAGGAATTCCTTCTAAGCAACTATAGCATTCATAATGAGGCTTTAATCTCCCTTGTTGTAGAATTGAAAGGGGAAGCCAGGGGAGAGGTTGCTCCTTCTACCACCAAGTCAAGGAGCCTTCAAGCCTGGTCCCATCTATTCAAATTTTAAGGATCATTCAGGCTTGGGCTTTGTGGTTAAGCACTCTTTGGCCACTCCTAGCTTGGAACTAACAAATGTTGGCATCAATTTGAGGGTTTCATAGTATCTCAATCAAGCAATCATATGTCGTTTCAATGGTTTTTGGCCCTCATCATCTGCCCTCACGGACTGGATCTATCAAAATTTGACTCATAACCTAAAATTGATATTTTGCTCAAAGTTTTTTTTGTGGAAATCTTCAAATGTCTTGAGGATAAGCAAAAAATCCTTGACCAAGGCCCATGGTTTTGGGGATGAGTTGGTCTTCCTGTGAAGTCATGGTTTCCCAACTTCAATCCTCTCACTATGTCATTGATGACTACTCCAGTATGGGTGAGACTCCTATTTTTCCCATTCACTTTACCCATCCACATCTCTTAGAAAAAGTGAGCAATTTTATTGGAATATTCGTCAAAGTAGACGAGGAAGGACTTTTGAATGGAATTTTCACCTATGTGTACATATGTGTTTAGGTAGATCTCAATGAAGGTCTATTAGATAAAATAGAGCTCAAGTTGATGGGCATTGTGTATTCCCAACCGCTAGACTATGAAAATACAACTTTTTGATGTAGGAACTACTAACAAGCTAGACACCTTCAAACTGTATGTCCCTTTCCAAAAGGGGCTTCCTCCTTACAGTCATCTATGTACTTTAGGCACAGTTGGAGGGATCTTAAGGAAAGAAAGGGATCCAAAATGTAACACCCCTCCCTTGTGTGTCAAACTTTGCAAACCTAAGTTGAGAAAAGATAGGTATGATGTGTAATATAAAAATTAAATACATTATTAATAAATTAATCACTTGGAAAAGCGAGACACCAAGAGATGAGATTCTTGCCAAATCCCATTGGTGAATGGGAAAGGATAATTCTTTCATGATAAAGCTTCTAGATTTAATTCTATATAAGTTGGATGGATTGGAGATCAATATCCATCAAGAAAAAACATAAAAGTTGTGCAGGAGAGAAAGGAAATATTTTATGAGGAAAAGCCTCGTGGGAGAGAAAGGCGATATTTTCTGAGATAAGCCTAGGCAAATGGATAAAAACATCCATAAAAGTGGGGCGCCGCTAATGGAAACCATATCATGAAAGAGGGTATTAAATACCCATTGCATAGATCAATTGGAGGCAGTTGATCCATGGCAAGAACCTTGGCTCGAGGGTGAACTAAAGATTCAATTCTAGATTGGTTGGCAGGGCTCCATTTTCCAAGTGTCGCTCTCTCTTTTGATCTATTTGGACTCACTTGTGTGGGATCTTTTGTACGTTGATTTATTACCCTCTACATTGTAAATTACTTAGCATATTAGAGAATTTACTTGAGTTTTAAATGAACTACATGTGGCATTTATGAGATGATTTTATGGATGCACATAAATGAAATTCTAGTTACGGTCACAATATGTGGATCTTATGTATAATTGGTGTTAACCTGTCTTTTGTTAATATAGTGAATAGTCATGCTTGAGTCGTTATGCAAATTTGTTAACTGTGGTTAAGGCTCAACTGTATAAACTATGGTACAAGTTATTTATGTTATGCATCCAACACTACTCTTCTAACTAATTGAGCATAATCCCTAAGATACACATGTTAACATGTAATGAAACTGTGGCAGTATGATTATTGATTATGTATGATGAATGATTCTGTTTTCAAATGGTAAAACCTATGGTTCGGGTTATCTAATCAATGCATTATGCGCTATAGGATGAATTGCATCCATTGAGGCGTTCTAGTTATTTATTCGTATTGAATAAGATATATGTTGGTGGTACTTTCGGCCATGACAGTAGGAATATGAACATGTTATATGGCAAAGCTAGTTATAGTAAATGGATGACCTAATCTCCATAAATGTTGGAATGAATCCTCAAAGGAAGGAAACTCAAATGCGGGATCTTGAATAATCCTGATTGATTCCTCATTTGTGATGTGATGTAGGCATGGGTAGAACTACCTGTGTTAGCTTTGTCATGAAGTAGTTGTATATGAACACATGTGAAAACCATTACATCTAAATTTTTTACAAGATAAAATTAGTAAAGGAACCCAATATGTTGCCTTTAATATTGTAGCTAGGAGGTATCTTCCAGTAGTTGGTGAAAATTAATGGGATGTCGAAGAGGTATGTTACAAATGGTATCAGAGCATAAGTTCAAAAACTGCGGCCTATGGGCCAATCCGCCTCTGCAAGATATGAATAAGTTGTAGGACTTAATTTAGGTCTTACATTCAAGGTTAAGACAAATATTCCCAAATCCATAACAGTGGAAATAAAAACTTAAAGTGATTCCTTGAAGGGGATGTTGGAACAATAACATATATCTATATATATATATATATATATATTGAAATCAAAGATAAGTTGAATTGCTAAAGGTTGATACTTTAGTGAAGAGTGAAAGCTTTAATATTATTGGTCAAATCATGTAACTAACGGTATAAAGGGATAAATTAAGAATTGAAGAAGTTCATCCTTTTGGACCAAACCTTCATCCTATTTAAGTTACACAATGTCATGAGTCAAGTCAAGTGAGTGTGTTAAGGGTGAAGCTAAAAACATGTTCATATGGCTTGCTTGTTAATACATATTCTCATGCTCATATAAAATTAATGTGAAAAGTTTCTTTAATTGGTTCCCATGCGAAACTGATATTGATAATGGGGTGGCATAAGAATTGTAATGGGCATATCAATTAGTTAGTTATGGCGGGTCAACAATATTGAAACCATCCAAGTGACATTTCAGATTGGAACAATCGCCACTCGTGCAAAAACACAAAGTTTACGTAAATGAAATTTGTGATTGTAGTGGAACTAAAACCACCAAGAAATATTAGAGAAGACGTTGCCTGCTAGTTTTGAAAGACAACCAAGGCATTGAACAACTATTTTCATTAGGATGTAGTGAGGGAATCAAAGGAAATTTGGCAGCCCTAAGCCACCATTACTATTTCCAATCACACGTTCAATAGTAACAATAAAAGATAGTTGCATATGAATAGAACTTCGAGGTGTTGACAGTCAAAGGCTATTATAATATCTTTGATGTATATACAGTTGTGTTTTTAGATGAGAATGAAGTGGGCTTCATCCAGGATTCAGCTCAATCTTCGTCTATTCCATGCAGTGGCCCCTCCAAATCACATATATACAGGTCAACCGTGGATCACAAATGGAGAAATATTTGGTGGATTTGAGGTAGCATACCAAGGAAGAAAGGATTGATGCCCTAGCTTTATTGAAGATCAATTGAAGGAGGTCGACAAGGTCATTCCATCCACACTTTTGATCTGTTCATAACTTGAAACAATGAAACTTACACTGCATCCATGAAGAAAGATTTGAAGAAATATTTGAAGAAAGGTTTTGAGATGACAAATTTGGATCATCTTCATTACTACTTGGGAAATGAAGTCAATCAAAATCCAAAATACATATTAATTTCCCAAAATAAGTACATTGGAGGACTACTAAATAGATTTGGCATGACAGATTATAGCCCTCTCTCCACTCTAATGGATTAGAATTTGAAGCTTACGTCAAAGAAGGGAATGCATTTGAAGATGCAACCAAGTACATAAAACTTGTAGGAAGTATCAACTACCTAACCACGAACATACTAGATATCTCATATATTGTGAGCATACTTTTCAGATTTATGCATAAACCATGTGAGGGATATTGGTCTATTGTGAAAAGAGTCCTCTTGTATTACATTGTCAAAAATATGTCTCCCTTTGACAAATACTCCTTGGGTGGGAGAAATGAGTTTCCCAAGCAGTGGCTTGATTCTGTTTGCCACCAGTTTTGTCAGGATTTCGTATGATGCATTGCAAAGTGAGATTGGCCTAAACCTATCAAAAGTGCCCGGATTCACTTCTTTTGGTATTAATGCAAGGAAGGTAGAGTTAGTACTGCATCCCACTTTGAATTTTTGATGAAAAGCTTTAATCATCCTTAGAAGATCAATTTTTATTATTTCCCAGTAGATTCTATAAAAATGAATTGAGAAGTCGTCAAGTCCTTGTGCCTTAAATTGGTTCCATGGACCATATTACTTTACAGATTTCTTCCTCAGAGAAAGGTTTCATAAGACTAGTGTTGTCCTCCTTGCTTACCAAAGATGGAATGTGGGAGAGTAATTCAGAGGTGACTTCTTCACTCCCATTCCCTTCCTCTTATACAGATTCTGGAAATGATCTTTTACTGCCTTTTTTAGCTATTCTTGACCTTTGAGCATAGTCCCATCTGAGCAAGTGATTTCAGAGATATAATTTCGAGATAGTCGGGCTCTATATTGGTAGAATTTCTTTGTAGATCAACAGATTATGCAATATACTAAAGAAAAATATTAGATCTACTTCTACAACAAACTTGCGGAAGCTTAATCGATTTTGAGCAAGATCAAATAGAACACATATAATAGAGAATGAGAAAGCAATCACACATGAACACAGAAGAAAACTCTAGGGAAATCCTCAACTAAAAACCTCGATCTCTATATTATTATACAAGTGGAAATATGTTCAGATTACACAAATCTTTAGCTCACAAGCTATCCAACGCTCAGTACAATCCTACAATGCTACTCATAGACTAAATAGACACAACATATGCCTTCCGTTAGTCCCCGAAGCCTCCTATTTCCTTGCGCAGTTTCTCATGGGTCCTCCAGCTGTAACTTGTGTGATTCTCACCTCACACATAACACTGACCTCTAAAAAAACTGCACAATCCTGAAGGAGATAATTCCTTCTGCATGGATGAGTTTCCTATATAGGAAAATTCCTCCAACTGATAGTACATTGTCCCTTCCTTTGATCTCAACTGGGTCTCTAATTAAACTGGCATGCATGAGTTATTTATGAGAGAATATTCAGTTATTTGAAGTGCCACAGTTATATGCATACATGCATTAACTAACTGAACTCATAATCAGTTCCACAAATTGTTGGAACTAATCTAACTGGACTTAACTCAGATAACTGAGCTAACTAATTACAACTCAAAGTACAACTCATCCTGATCTCCTTAATCAAGGGATAACTTCCTTAATCAATGGAGAAACTGCTGCATGTCTTCACATAGACGTCATGTTTGATTTTCTACAACTAATTAACTCAAGATGAATTAATTAATTATTTTACAAATAGTTGCTAAGATCAAATTCGAATTTTACTTCTCAATTTTAGTTTAAGGACTAACTAAAATTGGAATCTATCCCGAAATGCTATTTGTAGCATTTCTATTTTATCATTCCTTGTTTCTATTTCCAACACTAGTACCTAAGATGCTATTTATAGCATTTATTGTTGCCATTTTCAACAATATTGCCTATGGAAGAAAGAGGTATTTCGATCTCCAGCTTTAAGCCACAAGCTACAAGACTTAAGCATCCAAGTCTCTCCTTCATGGCAGAAAGTGTGAAATGATTTGATTTGGATAGCTTGTTCTTTTTCTAAATCTAAAGCAGGTATCTCCTTACTTTCCAAATCCATTTGCAGATCTAATAACAATTGAATTGTCTCCTTTCTATTGCTGGTAGGAGAATTTGAGGGTTATTTAATCCATTTTTCAGAGCTCTCTTGGTTATTTTTAGTCTCTTCACCCACATGAAGCTTGGAGATCCTATCACAGGTATGGACCATGCCTCCAAAACAGTTTCCATGAACCCTTATTTCCCTAACCAAAGCAGGTTAAATCTAAAGGGGATAGGACCCAAATATTCTTCCTCTTCTAGCTGTAAGAGAATAGGTTTGTGATCTGACGCTAGCTTTGGGAGAATTTTCGAGGAGATCACTCTTTTTCCTAGCAACAAAGAACTCTGTGCTAGGAAGTGATCTAGGCGAGCATAGATGTGTTCTGCCCCAACTCTATTGTTTGTCCAGGTGCAAAGACCTTTCTTCGATTTGAATTCAAGAAGATCCCAATGAAGTATCAACTCCTATACTAATGGAAGAATTTAGTCCCTGCCACTATTCCCACCTCTCTTTTATTTTGGATCAATGACGAGGTTGATATCCCCAACCACTATTATATTCTGAGGGGAGGAAATGTCTAAGAAATCAGACAAGGTCTACCAGCATTCTTTCTTCTCTGTAAGGTAGACTGGAACATAAAGGTTGAAGAGAGAGATGGAGAGCTTACTAGAGAGGTCCCGAAGTTCAGTGAATATACAATGTTGGGTCTCAAAGGAGCTTTCTAGTTGATGCTTGTTCTCTGACCACAATGTTGCTAGGCCACCAGAGGTACCTCTTGCACTAATGGCCTTTCCTGCATTTTTTCCCCATTTTAATTTGCTAATCTCAAGAAGGGTTTCCCCTTCAATCTTAGTCTCTTGGAGCATGAGGATCTCGAGAGTTTCTATTTTTAGAATATCTTTGATTTCTTCAGCTTTCGAAGGGTTCCCTAAGCCTCTACAATTCCAAGAGACCAGTTTCATTATTTAGCGAGACTGGAGTGAGTTGATCCCCCCTTAGAGGGGCTTGTTATGGTGTTTCTCCCAATAGACATTTCAATGGTCGAATGGCTGACTTGCATTTTTTGCCTCTCTGCCTCTTCTTCCCTAGCTTCCTTATGAGATTTCCTTCCAACTCTTTTATAGGTTCTCTCGAATGTCTTGTCTTTCGATGACCCAGAGGTTTTCGGGGATCTTTTCCTTGTCATTTATGCATATGTGGGTGAGGAGGAGGTTCCTGCTAGGGAGTCAAGTTGGGTTACTTCCATGTTCTTCTTTTTTGCTTCAAGTGAGGGAACTTGTCTTTCAATCTCCTCTATCTCTGTTTCTGGAATTTCGATTGAAGAGTTGAGGGTTTCAAATGAGTTTATTGCGGCCATTGTCTTTGGCTGTTCTCCTCTTCCTTCCATTTGAACCATTCCTGTTAAGGGATTTCCAGACTCCATCGATACCTCTTTCCCTTTATTCCTATTACTCACCTTGGTATGGACTGCTTTTTGCACTTGGATCCATTTCTCTCCTTTCGACTTCTCTAGATTGTCCTCCTTTCTTTTGCAGTATCTTGCGAAATGCCCATATTCATGGCAATTTCTACATTTGAATGGTAGTTTATCGTAGTCTAACTCTTGGATATAAGACCAGTCTGCTATTGTTAACTTTATGGCTTTAGCTAACCCTATTTCCAAGTCAACTTCGACACATATTCTTGAACATGAATACTGATCCCTTCTCTCTGCTCTGTCTATGTATTTTCCCAGGGTGATTACCATTCATTTCTAGTGACTTCGGGTTCCAGCAGTGCAATGGAGGATGAGGGAGGTGCACCCACACTGGAATTGCTCATGACACATCTTGTGTTGGATTGAAATCTGGTGACCATGAGTTTAGATACAGACCCTGAGGTCCCATGAAATATGGTCCATTCCTAAAGATGATATTTCTGTCTTCTACTGAATAAAAAACAAAGACAAAAAATCCCTTACCAACCTGGAAGCTTCCGATGCCTTCCTTTACTAGTGATCGCCAGTTCCTCTATACCCATGCCTCGACAGCCTTGGGGGAAGGCCATAGCACTGTAAATTGGCCGATGAGCCCTCTTTCAGCTAATTTCAAAGTAGATCTACAAGAATCTTCAATGGGTAGGGAGATTGTGGGAATGTTTTCCAGTTTCTTTATAAACTTGCACTGAGTTTCCCTTGTTGGGTGTTTACTAGGTGTCGCTGATTAGCTTCCTGAACACAAGGATCTCTGGTGGAGGACGGGCCTTAGGGCCCCCTCCTGGGGCCATGGCGATGGAAGGAGTATTCAGGTCGTACTAGGGGCTATTGCTGTGCGCGTGAAAGAGGCCTTTTTTAAGAAGTTCTCAATCATAATAACCGAAAATAATCGATTTCGTAGTTGTTGGATTCCTGTTTCCATGATTACTTTGTTAGGTTGCTATACCAATAGGAGTCATAATTTTATGGGTTAGGTTTTAATTACTATCTTTTTTATGTAATAAATTCATTTTCATTTCGCAATGAATAACCATTAGAACTCTTCAATCATTAAAAAGTACAACCTTTCAAACCCATTTCCTTTTTATCTTTTCTAAAAAACAATCCTTGCTTAAATGACAATAAGCTTGAAAATAAAAAAATAAGAAATGAGAGTTGAAAAAAAAACACATAATTTTACATTCTGTTGCACTATGACCATAATATCTCTGCAATTTGAGTAAAAGAAAGATAAAATCTATTTATGAAAAACAGAGAGTATAATGATTCCAAATTATTTCCTCCAAATTTATGAATTTGAATTATTGCCTCAAAATTTATGAAAATCATAGATTGCCTCCAAATTTTCACAAATCATCATTGTGCAATCCGAATTAAACCATCTGCATAGTTTCAGCTTTTTCCATAAATGAAATAGTCATAGCCTTTGTTTCCCTCCTCAACCGATTTCAAAACCATTATCTAGGTCAATCTTGCCCTATAATGGGCACAGTTTTTTCAGTTGAAGCGTCACCAACAAAAGTAGAAAAAGAGAACTACAGTTTGCATTATCAAAGTCCGATATAGAAATGGGAACAAAGGCTAAAACTGGAGAAAAAATTGTGAAGTTTGCTATTTGGGGCTGCGTCGTCTTCAATCTACTTTTTCAAATTGGCAATACACGACTTTGTCTCAGATTGGTCGAGTTGAAGCGTTTCAGATTCTTTTCCTCTACATGTTACACAGTTCAACATAGGTATTTTTTTCTTTCAATTTTATATTCTTGCCCCATAGTGGGCACAATTTTTTCAGTTGAAGCGTCACCAACAAAAGTAGAAAAAGAGAATGAGAGCCTGCATTGTCAAAGACCGATATGGAAATGGGCACAAAGGCCAAAACTAGAGAAAACTTGTGAAGTTTGCTATTTGGGGTTGTGCCACCTTCAATCTCATTTTTCAAATTGGGAATACACGATTTTGTCTCAGATTCGTCGAGTTGAAGCATTTCATATTATTTTCCTCTACATGTTTCACAGTTCAGCATAGGTATTTTTTTCTTTCAGTTTTATATTTTATTTTTTTCTTCTGATTTTGTTAAATTCAAAACATTTTTTATTTCCAAATGTGATTCTGATTGCTTCTACACATATTTTAACTTAGTTACTACCCCTTTTCAATTATGGGTTCCGAACAGCAAAATACATTATTAACATGGTTTTGGAGATGCATGCAAAATAGGCTCCTATGCATTGAGGTTGTAACCCACCCTAACCAAAGGTGGTTACCATGATAACCTTGAGTCTCAATGTATGTGTGTGTGTGTGTATATATATATATATATTATATATATATATATATATATATATAGTGCAATATATATGTATATGGGTGACTTCACCTTCTCCAACAATGTAGTGTGGGGGCAATGTTATTCTTCAAGGTTTGCCTTCAGTGTGGGGCAAGGTCACTCTTTGGGAATTATATATTTGACTGCACACAATTCCAAAAGTCACCTCACATAAAGACAACCATACATGCACTACATGTAACCAAGAAATGCTTAAATGCATAACATGTTTTGGCCAGTCTTGGCCTCTGCCATCAACACTTTCATATTGTCTTGGCCTCTGCCATCAACACTTTCATATTAATAAGCATTGTCACGACTAGATCTAATATGCCTATTGATGTGCCCCATCATATGTCAAAATATGCTCAATTCTTTAATTTGAACCTTTGTTGAAGGTTAACAAGAATCCAACTGACATATGGATAACTTGCAACTCACTAAAAAAAGGATTTAGTATTCGGGATCTCCTTTCATCTAGACCAAGAGTTTACAGAGAATTATCAATTGCAATCTCCATTTACATTTCAGCAAGTAGTATACCTATTTCTATGAACAAGATTGGTGTCGAAGGAAATAAACTAGTATCTCTTGAAACAACCATGTGAGTAATGATAACAAGAGTATGCATCTTCTACCTTATTTACACTCTATATATCTTCATTACTTTCCAAGTTGACAGATCATGTAAATTGCCCACACTGAGATGGAACTATGCTCAATCTACTATGACATCAATTAAATTTGGCTTATGATTTTTCAATAAATTTAGGCCTATGATCATTTTTAACCAGGTGCAAGTTCAAGCTCCCAAACTTGGCAGAAATTTGAAACACTCTATAACATATTCCAGTCATGTCAAAGAGTTTGTTCCAAGTTCTGTGTTCCACAAGTATTCTCCACATTCTGTAAGTATAATCCAAGCATAGTAATCTAAGACCAATATGATGACCTAAAGACAATAATGAGATCTGAAATGAAGATCCAAGTTCCTTGGATGAATCTCGAAGTTCTATTTACTAGAACAATGTCTACAAAATGATTGTGAGATGGAGTTCAAAGTGCACCCTAAGATGGAGTGAATCTGAGGTTGTGAGGTTTGGCCTAAGGCATTTTCACATTCCAAAGTTGCTAAGAATTTTTGAAAGAGCCAAGGATGATCTAGAGAATTGATTTGAAGTAATCTGAAGTCTTGACTTGGAGTATCGATCTGCTCTGAATTTGAGGTTTGGTATATTTTTTAGGGTTTTTGGACAAAAACATAGAGTAATCTATCCCTTGTGTAAAAGTACATTTAGGGTTTTGACTTTTTGATTTATAGGGTTTGCAAATTTAGAAAGGCTTGATAAGAGAATGCATAGGGTTTTGGACAAAACCCTAGGATGAGATGCTCCCGGTAAAAGAAGAAACCCTAGGTCATGATAATGATTTCTAGAGAAAGAATGTTGATTTATTGGATAACTGCGAAAATATAAGATCAAGGGGGAGTTGTTAGTCATCATAAAAGATACGTACTCTATCTCTCTTCCTTTAATATTATTGATTTCTCTAGTAATCTAGTCTCGTTTTATTTTCATTGCTTGATTGTAACTATTCTTTCATGACCTCATAGAGAGGATTGCAAGAACATGTTGAAGGTTGTCTAAGGTTGGAAGAAGTTTATGAGAAGTCCTGGATTCAAAGGGAGCTTTGAATCTTGAAAGGGTTGTGAATGCAGAAGGAGCTTTGAATCTAGAAAGAACTTTGAATTTAAAAGAAGCTTTGATTCAGAGGGAGTAGTTTAACTCTTATGTATTTAAGTATTATTTTTAAATTATATTTAATGGCTAAAGCTGTGATAGGCCTTTGACAAGCCTTTGTCCTAGATGAAGTACATGTACTTCAAGGACAAGATTGGACACATTAAGGTAAGTTCTCTCAGAAAGAGGGAGCATTAATGAGATAACAATAGCGGTAGAAGTTTGGCCCAGACTATTGTTGAAATCATACATTCTCCTAATTTAGAAAGTATGGTCTTTAAGGCCTAGTTACTCAGAAGAGTAGGTACCTTTCTATGATTGGAACAATCACTCTATAAGAGTGGGTGCCTCTATCAAGCTCGTTTACTTGTTGAGTGAGCCTTTTGAGACCTTTAGCCAAGATACTATCAACCCTCTGATGTGAGGATTTTTTAGGGTTTTGACCGTATGGTGTGAGGAGCTAAATATGCTCTAGGGTTTGGCCAACCCTATGTAGTTGGAACTTGGAACACAGATGTTCTTGGAGTTTTGACCTTGGTGATGGGAAACCTATACTAGTTTGTATACGATGTGGTTGAGGCACCGACCAAATCACGGTGACTAGTTGTTGTAGCCTAGGCTAGGTAGCTTGTATGATGGTAGATAAAGTTGTGGTACCTTACGTTGAATAGGCTGTATGATGGTACATACAGTTGGTACCTTAGCAGTAGCCTAGATGGTACCTAGATCCCTACAAGATGTTGGGTTGGTACCTTGGTAGTAGCCTAGATGGTACCTAGATCCTTGAAAGATGTTGCATATGTACCTTTGCAGTAGCCTAGATGGTACCTAGATCCCCGAAATATGTTGGCTCGATAATTTGGCAGTAGCCTAGATGGTATCTAGATCCGTGAAATAATATGTCTTGGTTTAATGCCTTGGCAATCACCTAGATGGTACCTAGACCTATAGATCAACATGTATTTTGGATTGGTGTCTCAACAATAGCCTAGATAGCACCTAGAGTCTTAGAGAAGCATGTTTGTTGGGTTGTAATCGTGGCTGTGAAGAAAGAGTAATTATCATTGTGAACTTGGTTGAAGAAATTTTTGGAGGCAATTCTAATGAGCAGGCTCCTCCCGGTATCATGCTCAAATCTTTCTACAGTGAGATTGTTTGGTATTAGGCCTAAGATGAGGCCTTTGGAGTTTCACCTAGACTATGTATGGAGACTAGTTGTTTGATGGTGAATCGTGATCATAATTATGTTATAGTACCATAGGATAATGGTATTATGAAGTGTGTAACCTTATTCTTAAAGAAAGATTTTAACAAAGAAAATATCGATAGTCATTATGAATACCTCCCTAGCTAAGAGGGATTGTTGATGTACTACAACCATTCATATTCCCCAAGATTCCTACTCTCATAAGGTATGGGATGACCACTCTGCATCAACACTACCCAAATGCCCTCACTTGATGTGTCACACTCGAGTACAAATGGTTGGGAAAAATTTGGTAACACAAAGACTGGGAAAGTACTCATGACCATCTTGAGGTACTCAAAGGCCTCTTGCACAGTGTCTGACCAACTGAGTGCCCCCTTCTTCAAGAGGTCTATAAGGGGTGTGACCAACTGAGAAAACCCCCTCACGAAGCGCTTGTAATATGTGCATATGCCCAGTCATCCCATCAGCTCTGTCACATTACTCAGTGTGGGCCAATCAAGGATGGCGGGAATCTTCTCCTGGTGGACTCTAACTCTATCCACTCCTATCACATACCCTAGGTACAACATCTTGGTTAGCCCAAATTCACAGTTGGATGTCTTGGCATAAAATTGTTGCTCCTCCAGGATGCTTAAGACCTATTCCAAGTGTTGTAAGTTCTCTTCCCATGTCATGTTGTAGATAAGCATGTAATTGAAGAACACCAAAACAAAATTGCACAAGTGCTTGCAGAACACATGGTTCATGTAATACTAAAATGTTGTTGGGGAATTGGTGAGTTTGAAGGGCATCACCAAGAACTTAAAGTGCCCCTTGTGGTGCCTGAATTCTTTCTTCAGAATGTCTTGCTAACACACCCGAATTTGATGGTACGTTGTGCACAAGTCTACCTTAGAGAAGTACTTGGCTCCTCTAAGCTATTACATTAGTTGATCTATATGGGGCATGGGGTACTGGTTCTTCAAAGTCTTCTATTCAACACCTAGTAGTCAATGCACATGTGAAGGGTCCCATCCTTTTTATTCACTAGCACCATTGATGAAGCAAAAAGGCTAGTACTAGGCCTGATGTGCCCCAACACCAATAGCTTCTAGATGGACCTCTCAATCTCATCCTTGTAGGCCTCAAGGCGTTGATACAGAATAGTGATAATTGTATGTACACCCTCTTCCAACTCAATGGTGTGCTCAAACCCTCAATCAGGAGGCCTTCCTAGATAGATCTCCCAAAAAAAAATTTGATGTCTCTCCAACAACACAAAGATGTCTGGATGAACCAGTCATGCCTAAGTTCCTGTCTCTGAAATCATGAGCACCACCGCTCACTCTATACCACCACACCACATGTCTTCTTCCATCCGATGGACGTATATTGACTATGGTGGGTAGGAGTGCATACCCCTCAACACTACCAACTTCCTATCTGGGCCCATGAACTCCATCTCCAGTTTCCGCCAATCGGTAGTGACCCACCCCAGTGAATACAACCATTGGACACCCATCACCACATTAGTGTTTGGAACATCAACCACAAAGAAATGGTTAGTCATGGAATAGTTCCCCATAATCAAAGTTAGACTAGGGACATATCTCATGCACCGTATAGTTCAGTCTCCTGGTACCAATATCAAAGACCACTCAAATGCCTACATATGTATGCCTCTCTGGTCCACCATCTAGGAATCAATAAAGTTATGGGTAGCCCCACTGTCCACTAATACTAACACACACTGCCCCTACACTATGCCCCTGTTCCGTAGTGTCAAGTACTTTGGAACTTCCTGAAGTGAAGCAAGAACTCTCCTGGTGGGAACAATTTGCCCTCCTCACTAAGGTGGTGGTGGTGGTGGTGGTCCTCCTCTTGCAAACTGTGGTCCTCATCCTCCTACTCGTTATCTGAGTACACCTCGATGTAATGAGCCTTGCCCTTGGTGCACTTGTGCCCTGGTGCCCACAAATCTTGGAACGTGAAACACAACTTCCTCCTCCATAGGTCCCTCCAAGTCTCGTCATCTAACTGACCATACCTAATCTCCCTCTAAGGATGATGAGTATATTTGCTCCCCTAAGGAGCTGTTGTGGCCACCAACAACCCCCCTCCTTATGAAGTATTATTGCTAATACTAAATAAGTGGGGACCCTCAGTAAAAATCAAAAATTCAGTTAGTGTTACATTTTCTTTTTAAGATGAAACTTACAACATCATGGACTTAGGAAAATACCTTGAAAATTCCAAAAAACCTAAGTTTCATAATGAAGAAAATCAAATTCACTCCTTAAAGGATATCGCATCGCGCAAAGAATGATAAGATACACCTTCTAATGAGTTAAAATAACAAAAAGCGAGATTGCAATGCGAAACCTCATTGCATCGCATACACTAAAGAAACACTCACATTTAAAAACCTCAAAAAATTGCCGATATGTGATATCGCATATCTCACATCGCAAAAATCACATGAATTACACAAGGATTATAATGATATGTGATATTGCGATATTGCGATGTTGCGATACTGCGACACTGCAACACTGCGATACCGCAAAGTTGCGATACTGCGACCTTGCGATAAAAAACAGCACGATGACATTGTGATATTGCGATACTGCGATCTGCGACATCGCAAAGAAAAATCGCAGAAGCCCTCCATCGCAGTTGGTTCTGGCTCATTATTCGAGAAAACTTTTTCAGCCAAAAATTGGTCATGTATTTTAATGCAAATTAATGAGTTATTGCCAGTTGTTAATGAAGTAGGGTGTTGTGTTTTTCAAAGAAATAGCTCACGTAAGGTGGCATGTTTTGCATATCTTCGGCATTTAAAAGTTTTCCTGTCATTTGTCTTTTATCATTACTTCCACCTCGATGTAAACTGTAGGAAGGAAGGACGAAGCATTATACAGGGTACTATGCAGAAAACTACAAGGACGAAAGGCAGTGCTCCAATGAACATTTCAGAAGGAACACCTAATCCACTCAAGGAAGAAAAAGAGCCGCAGAACTCTTCTGAGGAATCTATCACATATTTCTCATATACAACCATGATTGAATGGGTATTGAACAATGCTGATACCATAAATAGACAGTTTAATTCTCAGGGTCAAGAGCTCACTGAAATACTATTTTTACAAATTTTGAGCTTTATACCAAATGAGAGAAAAAGGCGCAAGAGGCAAAAACCGCATCAGGGAAGCCCGGATCAAGAAACATAGGTAGTTTATAATGCGCGAAATTTCTCAAAAAGGAAGGTCCCTCGTTACTCAGTCACCTGCGAGCCTCGAAAATTGCAAGAAATCAGCGATAGAAGCAAACTGGAAACAAAAGATTGAAGGAAAAGCATAAGTAGTCCAAAGGTTAAACAAGTTGAAATGGGATTTCTACCAGGCTTACATGGTAATGATACATATTCATTGGATGATTCACAAGCATATCATCAATTTTACTGAGAAGATAATTCCAGCTCTTGCCGATTCTGTTTTCTTAACTCAACCAAAGATGGAAGACAGTCAGCCGACTCCACTCAGAAAAATATTGAATGCTTGCGACATTAAGGAGTAGATTTAGAAATAGTTAGATAGTAGATTTAATTTTAGAATAGTTTTTCTTAGAAAGAGGATGGTCATTTAAACTGAATCCTCAATTTCTGTAAATAACTTATTTAGTTAGTAGTATTTAAACCCTTCTCATGCATTTAGAGAAGGGTCTAGAAATTTATCAAAAACTTGTACTTAGAACATGCACTTTTGCACCCTCAGAGGAGGTTTTGGTTAATGAATGGAACATGGTTTATTTGATATTTGCATTTGATATCTATTATTGATGTTACACTTTTGTACTCTTAGTGGATGTTAAATCAAGGAGAGATAAATCAATTGTCGCTTGAAGCTCATGAGTAGGACTAGTTATAAATGGTACTTTATCTCTTAACCATTTCTGCTTATGCGTTAAAGTGATATTCAGTTTTCAGTTATTTATATATTACAGCATGGATGTCTAAGTTATCATTTGGCACTTTTGTATGGTGATAGCTATTTTTTTATGTTTAGTGTATGAATAGCTCATTTATGTGATAAGTTTTTCACAACTGTTTCGTCTAACTTCTTATACGAAGTAGTTCATATTTATCGAATTCTTTTCTTATGATAGCTAAATGATCTTTATTACCAGTTATTGTTTGAAATATTTTTAGATCGTATAGAAGAAAGATCACACCCCGAGTTAGCATAAATTTCGATGTTTCTCTGTTTATTATAATACAATAGCATAGCATTAGATTAGATAGAAGTATTCCATTTAGAACAGAAACACCCATCTTTCTCACACACACACACTGAATTGGGAAACTGGTCCCATATCCCCAGTCAGACCGGCTATACCAAACGGATAAGGAGCTGCCAACCAAGGTTCGGACCGGGCGGGTATCCCCCTTGTTGTCGACCTGATTTTCGGGGCCTTCAACATATTTGGCACTAGAAGGAGGGCCTGAACTATGAATGTTAAGTAAATCCAAATCAAAATACCATTCAGAGAGTAAATTTCCCTCACCATCTCCTCCGACTTCTCCATTACACTTAAACCAGAGTTAGAAGTTGCTAGAGCATCATCCACTACTACAAATCCTGACATTTAAGGACAATATGTTATTGAACCTCCTGAGGTCGAATCTCTGATTCATAAACTTAAGCAATTTTCCATTTCCCCTCAAAGATCTGATAAATCTCAGGGCAGTGTGACTTCAGAGTATAACCCTGCTCATCCCCTGACTAGACTAAAGAGTGAAAAGTTTGGTGTTCGGCCAACCGAACTACCTCTTCCTAAAAGGAAAAGAGCAAGGAAGTCACCTAAAGGGTCCAACAACGAGACTCTTTCATCAACATCATCCATCTCAACCTCTGCACCGTGAAGTCAACCATCTACTCCTCCACCCCAGTCCATTATCAATCCACCTAGTGGAATTCCTACAACTCCTCCTTAATCATCTGCGATCATAATCACCTCATCTTCTCAACCATAGGGATCATTTTATGCAAATCCCCCTGTTAGCAGTTCAACAATGGCCTATTCTCCGTGGAACAATCCTACGGTAGTCTTAATGCCTGCACCTTTGAGTCAAATACCGGTCCATCCTGAGAAATGGCTGCCCAAGTTCAATCTTGAGACAAGCATGCTTGCAGAAGAGCACATAAACAACTTTATGCTATCCATCAACCTCAACAGGGTTACTAATGAAGATGTTTTTGTTCGACTGTTTCCTTATACCCCACAAGGAACAACTGGATCGTGGTATTTCTCATTACCCTCTGGATCTATTACCAATTGAGACATCTTCCATGACCAATTTCTAACCAAGTTTGGTTATGACAGGTCTACGACAACGTTAATCAACGACCTATCCAACCTTAGGGCAGAATCTAGAGAACCGATCAAAGATTTCAATCTACGTTTCAATAAAATTCTAAACAAAATTCCTACTGCTTCCCAACCCAGTGAGGAAGTGCGATGTGAATGGTATATCACTGCATTACCATCGAACATAGCAATCTTTAGTGGACAGGGCTAATAAAACGACCTTAGCCGAAAACATGAAAGAAGCCATAGCAGTAGAGAAACGTATAATAGCCTTAGAGAAGAAATCTGCGATAGAAGAACGAAAGTCTAAGAAGGTCACCTTCAAAGAAGAGTCCAAGAAGAAACAAGCAAAAGGTTCATTCGATTTGGAGGGATTGCAAAAAGTTATTAAGACCATGTCCAATGAAATGGTCGACATAAAAAAGCAAGTAGCAGAAACTTCTTCAAAAAGGCCCTACAGAGCTTTTAAAAGAAGCCCGTTAATGGATTCAAGGCCACCCAATGTTATAACAAGTACTGAATCCGAGCAAGAGGAAGAGGAAATTGCCACTGAAGGGCAAACCGATGATGAAGAAGTTGTAGAATTACAAGGAATGTGGGATTTCATCCTCCCACAAGAGGAAGATCAAGAAGTATTCCCACTTAACACACGAAGTAGAAAACAGCTTGATCCTCCCCAAACTACCCCAAAACCAAAGAGCGCAAGCTCTACAACGAAGGATAAAGTCGCAACAAAGAAAACGACATCTAAAGCGACTCAAACTAGCCCAGTCCAAACAGATTCACCTACTCCAAACGCTGATCGTTTTGGATGAAATAGAGTACAATATCATAGAAGACATGAAAAAGACTAGGGCCAACATCACTCTGTACGAATTGAGCAAGCTAAAGCATCAAAAAAAGATAATGATGAAAGAATTACATGCTGTGCCAGTTGCACCTTTGCCTGCCGCTGTAATTTCTCAAGCTTCTCAGAACATGGGAAGACCTCCAACTAATATGACTAACAAGATTGATCCAAACGACATCGCTTTAATTGGAGGTAGATCAAGATCTCATACCCCCCCTTTTCTCCTTACTTATGAAATTTTTAGCAAAAATGTACATAATTGTTTAGTGGATTCAAGTGCTTCATCGAATATTTTACCAAAGTCCATATGCACCAAATTAAACGTTCAACAACAGAAATATGTTGTTCGCATAGTTCAGGTGGATCGGTCACAAGTCGAAGTCATCGGCGAACTAAATCAAGTAACCATAAGGTTGTCATCCAACCCGAAGGTATGTCAAGTGATTGACATTTTAGTGGCTGATACCCCTGAATTTTATGGCTTAATTTTTAGCAGGGATTGGTCAGAAAAACTACATGGATACTTCACAACTGACTGGTCGCATATGTGGTTGCCTTACAATGCTAAGCCAAATCAAATAAAAGTTGAACGAGAATTACATCAGAAGTACATAGTAACGGAGTTAGAAGGGGAAAATGAACCAGTAGCATATAACAGTAGCATAATTGGCAATTATTCAGTAGATTCTTTTCTCGGCAATTTTAATGTTCATATGTCCCCATATTTAGAACATTTCGTTTTGTCCCAAGTCGAACATTTTTCTCAAACGGATAGTTCAAAATGTATCAACTTTTTAGATAAACCTGTGAATAAATATTTGTTTTGGAAATTATTTTTTTATGGTTCTAAATCTAACGAAGGAGCAGGAGCAGGATGCGTGCTAATTAGTCCAGAAGGATACAAAATCATGTTAACATGTGCGACTCGAATTTGATTGTACCAACAATACAACAGAGTATGAGGCTTTAGTTCAAGGGCTGTACAAAGCAATCGGCTAGACATAAAGTACCTCCAAGTCTTCGGAGTTTCTGAAATTGTAGTCAGATAGGTATGGAATACTATACATTATCTGTCAGGTCATTTAAAACACTATCAATCTTTAGTTCAAGATCTGACTGAGAATTTTACATCATTCAATATTTCATCAATTCCTAGACTCCAGAATGCAAGCACTGACCTTTTAGCTAATGTAGCTTCTAAGCTCATTCCTTTAGAATATTTTAGTCCAGATAGATTCTCAATAGAATTAATATTTAGACCTTCTATTCCTGACAACATCCCAAATTGGAGAATATTCAATGACGATCCTGATATCGTAAATTTCCTTACTTCTGAAGGATCCTACTCCAATCAAATAATTGACGAAGATCAACATGATCGGCACTTACAGCAAGATAGCACTCACAATGCTATACCTAAATCAGTGGTCAAGTTAGAATACCTATACGATTTGAGAGATCGGTTTAAAAGGTCTACCAATTCGAAGCTCCAAAGTTCGACCTTGAATTACGAATTGGTAAACTTAGGAACCGATGCCAAACCCCAAAACATAAATCTAGGCCTTGGCCTAGCCCCCAAAGAAAAGCTATGATATATTCGTCTTTTGAGACAGTACAAACACGTTTTTTCTTGGAATTATGACGAACTTAAAACATACGACACTTCTATCATCCAACATACTATTCCGATGATTGATAATGAAAAGCATGTCCAACAAAAATTGAGAAAGATTCATCCCAAATTAGAAAATCAGATAAAAATCGAACTCAATAAGTTGTTGAAAGCCAAGATAATCTTTCCTGTCAGACATTCTAAATGGGTCTCCAATATGGTACCTGTTAGAAAGAAAAACAGAGATATTAGGATTTTTATTGACTTTTGCAATCTCAACAAAGCTTGTCAAAAAGACAATTTTCCCTTACCACCTATGGAGCAGATATTGCAGGCAGTGGTAGGCTCAGAATTAATGTCTTTGTTGGATGGATTTTCAGGATACAATCAAGTTATGGTACATCCTGATGATCAATTGAAGACCACATTCAGAACTAAATGGGGCACATATGCATATCGAAAGATGCCATTTGGTTTGATTAATGCTGGTGCCACATTGCAGAGAGCCATGGACATTGCATTTAAAGGTTTAGTCAATAAATCTGTAGTAATTTATTTGGATGATATAACCGTGTACTCCAAGAAATGAGGCGACCATCTCAAAGACTTAAAGCAAATCTTCCAATGATGTTTAAGGTACGGAATTTCACTTAACCCAAAGAAATACTTTTTTGCATTAAGTGAAGGGAAACTTCTAGAATTCATAGTGTCAAAATCTGGAATTCACATCGACTCTGATAGAATCAAAGAAATTTCTGAAATATCCCTACCTCATAACAAAAAGGCCATGCAATCTTTCCTTGGTCAAATCAATTTTTTGTAAAGATATTTGTTCCAGATTTTTCATGAATTGTATCTCCTTTACAAACTATGATAAAAAAGAGCTCTAATTTTAAATGGGGCCAAGATGAACATGAAGCGTTTAACCTGATCAAAAAGGTTATTATTAATGCTCCATCTTTAGCAACTCCGAATTTTTCGAGCCTTTTATTTTATACACATTTGCCTCAGATAAGTCATATGCTGCGATACTCACTCAAACGAATCAAGAAAAGGCAGAAGCACCAATTGCTTTTTTCAGTTCAAATTTGCAGGTTTCTGAATTAAATTACTCAGACGTGGAGAAACAGGCTTATGCTATTTTCAAAGCGATCAAATACTTCAGAACTTTTCTACTCAAAACCCATACCAAAATTATAGTACCGTTTCCAGCAGTAAGGAATCTTCTAGTACAAAAGGATGTGGGTGAGAAGAGGGCCAATTGGGTAACTGCCTTACAAGAATATGACACAGAAATTAAACCAACAAACATTGTAAGAGGTCAAGGTTTTTGCAAAATGTTGGCTGGAGCGTCACAAATTTCTGAAATCCCATCTGTAGAGGTACAAGTGTGCAAGGTAAGCCTAAACGATGAAGAGTCATTATATGCTGATATCATTTATTATCTTAAGAATGGATATGCTCCTTCGTACCTCGATTACACTAAGAAAAGAGCTCTAAGATTAAAATCCAAATAATATCAGCTCATAAATGATATTCTTTTTAGAATGAATTACAATTCTGTTCTCCTTAGATGTCTTGAGAAATCCGAAGCTGATAAAGTTTTGCAGGAACTCCACGATGGTCCAGCAGGCGGACACTACGATGGAGATGCTACTGCACATAAAATCTTGTGTGCAGGATATTACTGGCCCACATTATTCAAAGACTCGCACAGTTATGTGAGGAAATGTCAAGTCTGCCAAACTACTGCTGGGAGACAGAAGAAGCCATCCTTACCACTACAACCAGTTAACATCGACCAACCTTTTAGTCAGTGGGGATTGGATATAATAGGTGAGATCGTTCCTCACTCTTCCAAGCAACATAGATATATCCTTACAGCAACATATTATTTTACTAAGTGGGTAGAAGCAGTTCCACTCAAGACGGCTAATGCTGAAAATATCACTGAGTTCATAAATCAATTTATAATCACCAGGTTTGGATTACCTTCCGTTTTAATGTTCGATAATGCATCATACTTTTCTGGAAATGTAATGACTGAATTTGCACTTAAAAGAGGATTCAAACTTAAATATTCGGCCAATTATTATCCACAGGGCAACGGATTAGCCGAGTCTACAAACAAAAACCTAATCAGGATTATCAAAAGAACAGTAGACCAAAATCATAAAAATTGGCATAAATCCTTAATATACGCTTTATGGGCAGACTGAATAACGATAAAATATTCCATCGACACTTCTCCCTTTAATTTAGTTTATGGGAGAGAAGTTGTTCTTCCGACTCATTTAGCAATTCCTTATTTGTCTCGAGTTCAATACATTGATGAAGTACCAACTTCCTCATTACACTTAAGGCAGATGGAAATAATCAAATTAGAAGAACAACGAGAACAAGCTAAGAAAATGCATGCTCATCATCAGGCACTAGTAAAATCCTCTTTTGATTCAAATATAATGACCAAGAAAGATTTTCAGGTGGGAGATTTAGTTTTAAAATGGGACAAGGCACATGAAGAAAAGGGGAAATATACAAAATTTCAAAGAATGTGGCTTGGTCCTTTTCAAATTGTAGAAGTCTTAGGTCCATCGACATTTATGTTACAGGATTTAGCAGGTAAAAGAGACTCTTTGCCTGTCAATGGACAAATTCTTAAGAAATATTTTCCATAGAAGATTATTCTTCTATTTTGTAAAGTTATAGTTCTTCTTTTTCATAATAAAACCAATTGTGAATGGTTACATTAGGCATTTACGAAAAAGACACCAACTCTCTTTCATATTTTGAATTTTCGCTTGTATAAATAACAAATCTTTTGGAAAATTGATCTTTATTATTGAAAGATACAGTTAAAGACTCTAACCTATATATGACACTAGTTTCAACTTCATAAAAGTTTGATGAAAATAACCTTTAGTGAAGAAATTGTTTTATATCGGTGCAATGAAAGGTATCAATAACAAAATAAAGATTCTCTGTAGAACAATTACTTCCAAAAACTCTATCATTGTCGTCCAGAGCTATCTAAAGAAAACAATGATTTCCTCCCTGCTAGGGAAATCACAACTTTCAGAGGAACAATCCAAGGATACACTTCATCTTCAAGAATGAGAGGTCTCATCACGAGCCGGCTCATCATAATCACAGATATTATAACTTGCTGACTTTTCCAAATACTGCATACCACAACAGGGCAATGACTCAAGATTGTTACAATCAAGAGGCAAGGGGTCTCATCATGAGCCAGCTTGTTCAACAAAGTTATAAATGAAGTGAATGACTGTGTCATAAATTGGCTATCAAACCAAGACATTGTTCTTTAAGAATAAAAAGAAAATCAAAGCAATAAGTGTAGATGTGGATTCTTCTTTGAGAGTTGTAGGTTTCTTTAAGTAGGATACAGGATCATTGTTGGGTAAAAGGTAACCTTGTCGAGGCTATGAATGCCTACTGGTAGCAGAGGCTCTACCTACAATAAATGAATATATTTTAAAACTGGTTTACAGAGAAGACTTTGTTTTATCTTTACAGACCAAGTAATGACTGATGTAAACACAAGGACTAAACTTGAGGTAGCAAATAATCAAAGTTGAAAATAGCTTAAACAAAATGTCATTGATAGGTCAGAGCATAATGTACTTTATCTTTCCATAATAAAGTTTAATTTTCTGAAAATTGTTCTGTTTTGGAAGCTGAAAAAAATCAATAGAAACACAGAGATAACTGGTTCTTCCAAGTGAATCACCAATTGTTGTGGCCACCAACAACCCCCCTCCTTATGAAGTATTATTGATAATACTAAATAAGTGGGGACCCTCAGTAAAAATCAAAAAATCAGTTAGTGTTACATTTTCTTTTTTAGATGAAACTTACAACATCATGGACTTAGGAAAATACCTTGAAAAATCTAAAAAAGCTAAGTTTCATAATGAAGAAAATCAAATTCACTCCTTAAAGGATATCGCATCGCGAAAAGAATGATAGGATACACCTTTTAATGAGTTAAAATAACAAAAAGCAAGATTGCGATGTGAAACCTCATTGCATCGCATACACTAAAGAAACACTCACATTTAAAAAGCTCAAAAAATCACCGATATGCGATATTGCATATCGCACATCACAAAAATCACATGAATTACACAAGGATTATAACGATCTGTGATATTGCGATATTGTGATATTGCAATATAGCGATACTGCGACACTGTGACACTGCGATACTGCAAAGTTGCGATACTGCGACCTTGCGATAAAAAACAACACGATGACATTGCGATATTGCGATACTGCGATCTACGGCATCGCAAAGAAAAATTGCAGAACCCCTCCATCGCAGTTGGTTCTGGCTCATTATTCGAGAAAACCTTTTCAGCCAAAAATTGGTCATGTATTTTATTGTGAATTAATGAGTTATTGCTAGTTGTTAATGAAGTAGGGTGTTGTGTTTATCAAAGAAATAGCTCACATAAGGTGGCATGTTTTGCATATCTTCGGAATTTAAAAGTTTTCCTGTCATTTGTCTTTTATCATTACTTCCACCTCGACGTAAACTGCAGGAAATAAGGATGAAGCATTATACAGGGTACTATGCAGAAAACTATGAGGAGGAAAGGTAGTGCTCCAATGAACATTTCGGAAGGCACACCTAATCCACTCAAGAAAGAAAAAGAGCCACAGAACTCTTCTGAGGCATCTATCATAGATTTCTCATATACATCCATGATTGAATGGGTATTGAATGATGCTCATACCAGAAATAGACAGTTTATTTCTCAGGGTCAACAACTCACGGAAATACTATTTTTACAAATTTTGAGCTTTATACCAAATGAGAGAAAAAGGCGCAAGAGGCAAAAACCGCATCAGGGAAGCTCGGATCAAGAAACAGAGGCAGTTTCCGATGTGCGAAGTTGCTCGAAAGGAAGGTCCCTAGTTATTCAGTCACCTGCAAGCCCCGAAAATTGCAAGAAATCAGTGATAGAAGCAAACTGGAAACAGAAGACTGAAGGAAAAGCAGAAGCAGTCCAAAGGTTAAACAAGTTGAAATGGGATTTTTATCAGGCATACATGGTAATGATACATATTCATTGGATGATCCTCAAGCATATCATCAATTTTTTACTGAGAAGATAATGCCATCTCTTGCCAATTATGTTTGCTTAACTCAACCAAAGACGGAAGACAGTCAGCCGACTCCACTCAGGAAAATACTGAATGCTTGCGACATTAAGGAGTAGATTTAGAAATAGTTAGATACTAGATTTAATTTTAGAATATTTTTTCTTAGAAAGAGGACAGTCATTTGAACCGAATCCTCAATTTCTGTAAATAAGTTATTTAGTTAGTAGTATTTAAACCCTTCTCATGCATTTAGAGAAGGGTCCAGAAATTTATCAAAAACTTGTCCTCAGAACATGCACCTTTACACCCTCCGAGGAGGTTTTGATGAATGAATGGAACAGGATTTATTGATATCTGCATT
>APFE030523182.1:12360-42073 GCA_000404065.3 Pinus taeda | reverse complement strand
GGACCCGCTATACCAAACGGATAAGGAGCTGCCAACCAAGGTCCGGACCGGGCGGGTATCCCCCTTGTTGTCGACCCGATTTTTGGGGCCTTCAACAAGAGCCATAGGCACGGTGGGTGTAGGGGCCTTGGAAATGATGTCCATCAATGTTGTGGGCTTGTAGGCCCTCATCCATCCACACAAGGGATCTGATAACCCCTCTACAAACAACATAATCAACTGAGCTTGAGAGATGTATGACACCATTATAGCTAGACTCTAGAACTACGATATGTAAGCCTCTATGCTGCCCATCTGTCTCAAGTGTCCCAACTCCATAAATGCAGCTTGGGGTCCTAATAGAAAATTTTTGTAAAATTAGATTGTCCATTATTGAGAAAAACCATAGTTTTTGGAGATAGTAAGATAAAACATTCTTTAGCCAGTGGAATCAAATGAGAGGGTGCTCGTAGATGAAATTAGATGTTAACAGTCCAATGAAATCGATGATTTTTCGATGAGACTCATGGTTAAAATTTAATGGCGAGATGCAAATCCCTTCTTAAAGCTCTTCAGGGAGACAATGGAAATTTGTTGCTTGGGCATAAAATATAAATCGAGCAACATAATTGAGTTTTGTAAGTTTTTGCTAGTGCGTTCAACTGGGGACCAAGTGGGAAAGCTACCCAAAATCACCAAATTTATTGTCTTCAATAATAGAATCTTAATGCATATATTACATTGACCTTTATTAAGCAAAACCTTAGTTTTGGAGATTAGCAAACAAAAACTTTTTTAGGTGGTGGAATTAGATGAGAAGGTTGGCACTAGTTGTAATTCAATGTCAGGAGTTCAACATAACACACAATTGTTTCGGTTGAAGTCCCATTTAGAGTTTAAACTTTATTGCAAGTTGCAACTCACTTCCTGAAAGTATTCAAGGAGATAATGAGAATTTGGTATGGAGGTATAAAATTCAAACCAAGTAGCATAATTGAGTTCTGTAAGCTCCTACAAGTGTGTTTGCCTAGAGACCATGTGGGCACACTACCCACAATGTCCCGACATATTGTCTTGAAAAATAGAATGTTAGTGCAAGAATTACATTGTCCATTACTAACCAAAACCATAGTTTTGGATATTGTCTAATAAAACATTTCGTAGCTAGTGGAATTAGATGAGATGGGTGCGCCAAAATGTAGTTTTATGTTAGGAGTTCAAGGTAATTGATAGTTTTTTTATTGGTATCTTGTATAGGGTTTTCTGGCATGTTGCAACTCGCTTCTTGAAGCCTTATAGGGATAGAATGAAAATTTAGTTTAGGGATATATAATCCAAACTAAGAAACATGATTGGCTTTTGTAAGCTCTTACAAGTGTGTTTAGCCAAGTACCATGTGAGCACACTACCTAGAATTGCCCAAGTTATTGTCTTCAAAAATAGAATATTAATTCAAAAAGTTGCATTTTCTCTTATTGAGCAAAATCCTAGTTTTTCGGATTGTCAAATAATACCTCCTTTATCTAGGGGAATCAGATGAGAGAGTTTCCCTAGCTCTAATTTGATGTTATTATTCCATTGCAATTGAGGGATTTTCAATTGGATTTTCAGTTGGAGTTTTATGGAAAGTTGCAACTCCCTTCCTAAAACCATTCGAGGACACAATGAGATTTTGTTCCATGGGCATAAAATATAAATTGGGAAGAAAATGTAGATTTTCTTGTAGATTCACAAGCTCAAGTAATTTGCTAAAACAAGATACAAGAATCTACTTCTACTTTCAACTAGCGAAGCTAATAGATCGATGAACACAATAACACAAGAAGAAGATAAATCAATGGCACATAACACAAAAAGCTTTTAGGGGGAAGCGACTGCTCAAAACCCCGCTTATTTGTATTGCATTAATCAGAAATATGAGTAAAGATACAAAGCTTGTTCTCACAAGAACAATTCCGCACAAGTATGCTCAACTCTCTCCCTCACAAGCCTACTCTTAACCAACACTTAACCAATTTCCACTACCTTCCAAGCCCCTATTTCCTTGCACAATTCCTAGGATGAATAGCCCATATTAATGGGAGTCCAGTGCACCAAAACTGCGTAGTCCAATCTAGGTCCTTTTCTTGAGTGCATGCATGATCTATACAACTCAAAAAATTATACAAGAAATAGTACACTGTCCTTGCACTCTAGTCTCAACTGGGTCTTTCTCAAAACTAACATGCATGAGTTTTTGATGAGAGAATCTTAAGTTAACTGGAGTAGCACCTATGGATACACTAGTGCATTAACTAACTGCTAATCCTCTACTAGTTCAACAAACAATTAGAAACTAGTTTAATTGTCTATAACTCAGTAAACTGAGTTATCTAGTTCCACTCAATCTAAACTCATAATGGACCCTTAAAACTTAGGGAGAACACTTGCATGACTTTGAAAAGACATCCAACTTGAAATTACTAAGTTAGTTAAGCCAATTAAACTTAATTAACTATTTACAAGTTGCTATCAGAATAGAATTCTATTTTAATTCTCAATTTAAATTTAAGGACAAACTTAATCTGGAATTTCTTGTTGCCATTTCTCAACAGAAAAAATTGAATTTTATATGCTCTTGCAAGTGTGATCAACCATGGATGACATGAACACACTGACCATAATCACCTGGGCTATTTCCCTGAGAAATACAACCTTAGTGCAAAATTTACGTTGCCCAATATTAAGAAAAACCCTAGTTTAGGAGATTGTCAAATAAAATAGTTTTCGATAGTTGAATCAAATGAAATGTATGCCACTAGCTGTAATTTGATGTCAAGAACCCAACACAATCAACAATTTTTAAATTGTCATCCTGATTAGAGTTTTATGGCGAGTTACAACTTGCTCCCTGAAGTCATTTAGGGACACAATGAGAGTTTGTTCTTGGACAAGACCTCTGGAATTACTGGTCTGGACATTAGGATAGGTTGCATAAGCTAGGGGGTGGTAGTTGCATTATTGGTTGCCAATGGTTGAAAGGAGAATCATAAACCTTGCCCCAATGCCCACACAATGTTGAGTGTTTAATTAACTTAGATGCCCAAATATGTCCATGCATGGTTACAAGGTTACATTTCTGTGTGTGTAAGTTCTAATTTGTAGAGGAGACTAATGGATATAAATTTGTAAACATGGGTGTGACTAGTAAATTTAGAATACTGTGTTGTTTTAACCCTAAGATAAATCTTCAGATCTCCTATATAGTATTACCCTTAAGTAATATTGATATAAGGCAAGATCTGTGGTTGAGGGTACCTTGAAGAAGGGAAGCCTCAGGTTGTATGAAGACTAGGTCACTAGGTGTTCTGATCCTTTAAAAGTATCATACATAGCATTTGCATGGTGTCCACTTATTGCATTAAAAGGCTCACTGGCATGATATCTGGAGGTTTGATGGAAACCTTATGAAAGTTGTTTGTTTATGACACAAACTTGTCCCAACTGACATATTGATTGTAGGTACACTAGACCTATACACCTTTGTTCCCAATATTCCCTGTAGTATCCCCTGCTCCTGATAACTACCGCATTGTTATTGGTGTCCCTGATATAAATATGCAGTAGTGAAGGTAACTTTTGTACAAATATTTGAGCTCCTTACACATATAGTAAAGAGGTATTCCTCTAAGCACATGGAAAATGACAAGTATTACTCATCATAGTGTATTCAAAGGTCTTTGACTTTCAATGTTAGATGCAGACATCACTTTCTAGCTTTAATCCTGCAAAGCATTCTACAATAAAAGATAAACATCACTTCCCAACCCTCAAGATTGTAAATGGTAAACTTTTGAGTTCAAATTTAACAGTAATTATAGTAGGTATGCGCAGAAATGAGATGATTCCCTTAGCTCAGAAATGATGACTTGCATGTGTATCGTTGATATTTAATTGCAATGACAGTGTGTGCACAAATGGAAGGATTTCCATTGTTTGTCAACTATGTCTTGTACTTAGATTGTTGATATTTAATTGCAGTGACAATGTGTGTGTGTGAATGGAAGGATTTCCATTGCTTGTCAACAATTTCTTGTACTTAGATTGTTGATATTTAATTGCAGTAACAATGTGTGTGCGAATGGAAATATATCCATTGCTTGTCAATAATGTCTTGTACCCGCATTGCTGATATTTAATTACAATGACAATGCGCGTGTGAATGGAAGGAATTCCACATCTTATCAATGGTGTCTTGCATGTGTATTGTTGATATTCAGGTGTAACAATAGTGTGTGAGTGAATGGAGAGTTTCCATAGCTTAGCGATGATGCCTTGCATTTATATTACCAATATTTATCTGCAATAACAATTTGTGTGTGTGTGAATGGAAGGATTTCCAAAGCTTATCAACGTGCTTGGCATTTGTACTACCGATATTTATACAATGGTATATGCAGGGAAGCAATTTCCAAAACATGAATGACGCCTTGTGCTTGTAGTGAGGGTATTCAAAGTTTTCAGGTATACTCTCTAAGGAGATGAGAAATATCATTGCCATCCACAACACATGCAAAATTTCATAAATGAACTAACACCGCCACGAGCATAACCAAGAAGCCAAGGTCAGATTGCTACAAGAGGACTTTTCCATATGAAGCAAGGTCATCACATTATGTTAAAATCCCATCCATAAGTCAGAACCTAAGGATAAGATGGTGACCATTCCTTAGGAAAGTTGACTCTCTACGTTTGAAAAGTTCTAGGGCTTTCATTAGAAACTCCATTGCCAGACATAAAAGATATCACGAAGGATGCTCCAACAAGCACCATAAATCCATGCACATGGAGGTACATGCAAAATCAGCTGCCAAGAGGTGTAAAATAAGGAGTCAATGGTAGGAATAAGGAGACCATAAAACTTCGTGAATAAGGAATGGTAGTGAAACTCAAATAGGACAGTTTCACCGCCATTCACATGATCACCAAACACATCCCCTAATTAGTCTTGAAAGAACACACCACCAGTCCCATGATACCCATCACTTTAATAGATATCAAATTGACTGTCATGGATATGTCTGCCAAAAAATATCCAAGTCCTAACGTTTTCACCACAAATTTCTTCCACCACATTTCGTTTGCCATTAAAAATGAGGTCTAGGCATTGAAAGAAAAGTTACACCAAATATTAGGTTCCTTTCCAACCATAAAGGCTATCTTCATCACTCTAATTCCAAAAGAGGACAAAGCACTCAATCCCTCCAAATTCCAAGCTATAGGTCTCTTCTATGTTATTTACAAAATGAGATAAGAGTGGTGCACAAGTTGTTGTTGTAATACAATGATTGTAGCCTGTAGATCTAGTCACCTCTTAAGGTTTCCATCTCACACCTCTACTAGATCTAACACTGGTGGGCTTTTACAATCAAGGGCTCTATACCTTGGCTCATTGAGGTTTTTTACTTTTCAACTTCCACTAGATCTACTCCCTTCAACCACCAAAAAATTGTGACGTGCATATTTTTTCAGTAGTGTGCCTGATTACAATCGAACTGCAAGATACAGAATTTTGGCTCCATTTCCACATTGGGGTCATAATAGTGATTTTGTGTAGTATTGTAGGTGTTATGCCCTCAAGAGGTTTTCCCTCCATACATATCAAAGCACTATATTGCAAGGTAATTTTTTCCTTGCCTAGGAACTAGATTGAAGTCTACCATCAAAGGCCAAATTTATATGCCACTTCTGAATTGGTATCATAATAGTGATTTTGAAAAGTATTGAGAAAGTTATGACTATTTATGTTACGATTTCGTTCAAACTCACTTGGAGTCACAATCCTCATGGAAAAGGGAGATCCATTGGATGTAAAATTTTCTTACTTTTTTTTACAAACTCTAGATCTATTTATGTTGCTTCATGGCATACTGACAATCATAGAATTAGTTTTTCTATGCAAGATCTAGCATACCAGAAAGATGCATTTGCACAACCACCACATTTGGGAAACCATGATGCTCATGTTCAAGACCATTTCGCATGTCCTCCAACCATCATTGATCTCTAATCAAGAGATCTTACTCCTATGACTCGTTTTGTAATGTAAATGATCTTTATTTTGCTCCAACATCTTCTCTCTCACCTAATTCTCTTCTTGTTGACCCCTGCATGCTCAGTAGCAGCATAACACACATTGAGTGTTATTATTCATTAAGTTTTGTACCTCTTGAATTGGAATTGGGTTAGGTAGCTACATAGCAACTTTGAGTTTTCTTCCAAGTTTGGGTACTTGTCTACGATTTCTAGCACATATGCAAGCCTTGAAAGCATGAGAATGTGCAAGAATAAACTCTTGGGATAAATACCCATTTCATTGTAAGGGCTTATGTTACGTTGATGTCATAATGTCGGAAAGGACATTTGTAGATAGCTTGACACAAAGACAGTGTCAGCAAGGACATTTGTTAGCTTGCATTTTGATGTATATTTGTGGCTTCTTTAGCACAAGCGTGCACCATAGCGATGATTCAATTCTGTTCTTGTGCTGAGGTGAGACACGACATTTTATGAACAATGCTGGTCAATGTTCGTAGAATAGAGTTTAGATTATTATCATCCTTGATGGCATGCGAAGGTTTGTTAGACCTTGTATATTCTCATGTTATAGATGTATTGATTGTGTTAGTGAAACTGGCACCTCCCCATTGACATATTTTCATCACCAAATTGCCAAATTCTATTAAACAGTCGAGAAAGGTTGCGGTTAGTGAACTCTAGTGTTTTTACTGAGGCAAACACCATGCTTCTTTCAAGTAAAATGTCTAATCGTGCAATTCTCATGGTACTTCAAGACTTGAGCTCTCTTGCTTCCTCACTTAACAAGGAAAAGGATGATTAGGTACTACCTTATAGAGATCATGATGAAAGTGCTATTATAATCAAGAGTCTAAATTTAGCTGTTGAACTTCTATGGCAACAATTGGGTCTCTGCATCAGTAAGATAGAAAAAAACTGGTCATCTTCATTGTCTATTGTACCTGTGTCTTCTGGTGCTAATGGAGTTTTACTTCCTTTACCACCAGGCACACAGAAGATCTTGCCATATTTGACGTATTTTTGTAATATGTGAAAAGTTGCAACCTCATCAAATGACACTTATAGAGCTAGAATACACCAGTGCTACAGCTAGTGAGATAAAATCAACTACAACTTCATCTCGTTCCTTAGTGCTCAAGATCCCGGCCCATTGATTACACATAATCCAAGGGAATATCCTTCACTTAACAAGTCAAACAACAAGTAAACTCAAGGCGACAATCTCAAGATGAGTCCACATTTGCTACATTATTAGATTGACTAGGTAAACTGATATCCTATTGCCTGTTCAGACTACTAGGTGTTTTTTTATTGTACAGACTTTAAACACATGCCCAACCCATTTCCTTGTAAGCACTACTAAGCATAGGATGATAATATGGGAATTTTCATGGATCAGATTCCAAGTAGCTATTGCCTCTGCTTTTAGGAAAATGGAAAGTTAAGTTCATTATAGGGGAATTCGTTTGCTTGTTTCTTTGTGTCAAGTTATCTACAAATGTCCTTGTTGACATTGTGACATCAACGTAATAGAAGCCCTTATAATGAAATGAGTATTTATCCCAATAGTTTATTCTTGCGTATTCTCATGCTTTCAAGACTTGCATATGTGCCAGAAATCATAGACAAGTACCCAAACTTGGAATAAAACTCAAAGTTTCTATGTAGCTACCTAACCCAATTCTAATTCAAGAGGTACAAAAATTAATGAATAATAACACTCAAAGTGTTATGTGGCTGCTGAGCTCCATTCTATAGAAATAGAGATGTCAATGAGTTAAAACTCAATTCATGGCCAATTGAAGAGTTAGATTCAACATTCAGTATTGCAATGAGAATATATGAAGTACACCAATCTTATCTATGCATTCATAAGTAACTTATGACAAACACCTTTGGCATCTAGCTTTTAGTTTTTACTGGAGATGCATGAACTATTATATAAATAGAAGGCAATCTTTTAGGAAGTCCATTCAAATGTGGAACATTACTATGGAAGCCAAGTTAAGCATTAATATAGCATGCATTAAATTTTTTTGCATTGAATTGTTGTTGTTTGCAATTTTGTTGTGTTTTCTATAGAAGTAAATCCACCACGCACTAGATTTCCTTTACCCTACAATGTTATTTCATGCTTGTGTCCTTCTAGTTGTTGGAAGAATTGTCATTGAGGTCAAAGGGTGAATGAGCCATATGCCTTGAGAGGCTTGATCAACATATCAATGGGATTCTTAACATATATATGTTATTGGTGTTTTTGTTGGATGTGGACGGTATATTCGACAGCACACCAGACTTGTTCAAAACATTGATCATTGATGTGATCCAGTTTCTAGCATGATTTTTGTTAATGCAGTTGATGATGACCAACTTGAAATTTAACTTGCCATAAATAAAGAGTATGAGGAAGTGATTCTAGCAATTGCATTCACCTCCAGGTGGTGCGTATTACTCGAGGACGCAGTGAAGAGGAGGTTGAGTTTTCTTGTGGTGTCTTGCAACGGAGCTTGGTTGGGAGAGTTTCTGGATAGGAAGCATAGGAATTTGTTGTCACTTTGGAGAGTTTGGAAGCTGGAGGAGTGTACATTGAAGTGTGACTTTTTCACTTCCTGGGCCAGTGCAGAGGCAACACTTGGTGCACACGTGGGAGGTAGAGTATCAATATTTGAGGCTGAACTTTTCTGGGGAGGTTAAGGGAAGTATTTGAGGAGGAGATTTCTTCATTTCTGGAGCTTGGGAGGAGGATTTCGTTAGGGTTCTTTGCAGGTTGTTTTCTGGAGCAGCTTGGAGGGCATAGGGCATATTGGAGGCCAAATTTGGGAGTTTGAATTTGGCCCAAACCCTTTCTGGGTTTTTGAAAAGGATCCTAGATATAAAGTTTTAGCATTTTCTGAGCACCAGAGACTGGATTTCTTGCAGTTCCTTTCCAGCAAGCAGTGTAGTTTCTGGGGACGACGTAGAGCATTAGAGGAGTAGTCATTTCTAGCTTCAAGATTATTGTTTTAACACCTGGGTCCAGTCAAGCTTTCCATTGAGACAAGCCTAGGTTCATTTATCCATATTATTGTACTTGCTCCATTTCATTAATAAAATGGCTTAGCTTGTTCTCACTTTTGGAGTTTTAGTAAGCATTTGTTGATTGTTTTAATTTCCTATGTCACATATCGATTTTGTTTTACATATCACTATTTATTTATGTTTGTAACATTACACTACCCCTTTCAACAATTACCTTCATTATCATTACTTAATGGAGTTTCATGGATAAATAATAAAAAATTTCCCACTAGGAACATTCTTTTCATATCTTTAATGAGTAACACATGCAAACTTCCAAAGATCACAATTTCACACCATATCAAGTAGATTAGGGCATAAACCTTCATTATTAGAAGGAATTCCAAGCATTAAACATTTACATAAATATATTTGACAAGAGAAAAGCACTTGCTAGACAATATGAAGTATAGCCATCCATCAACAATGCATCTAGAAGCACCAAAAAGATAGCAATAAATCCATACATCAAAGTGCATCCCAAAAACATCCAAATCTTCTCCAAAATTTCAGGTCAAAATCATCTAATGGGACTACTGAAAATCCCAAGTGTGATGGTTTGTAATGATACTAGGTGTCATGTATTTATGCAAACTCTAGAAATTCAAATTTCTAATTATGAAGCCCCTAAAACATAACAAATGGTGTGAAGAATGTTGGTTACAATATAACCAAGATAACTTAACAATTAATCAATATTTAATCTCATTTTTAGCCCACGTAGGGATGATGTCATCCATGCGAAGTGCTCTCCAAGGTTAGTGTTGAGGCCTCTTGTGCTCAAAGTGTGGGATAGGGACTCCAAATCAATAAAGAAGGGGGACATGGCCTTGAAATGTTGCAAAACATCTCCAAATCCCTATTTAGGCTATGTGGACTCCAAATGGGTCTCATGTGTCTCCAAATGGCTCAATATCAAGTCAATGTTCCATTAATGAGGGCATGAAGATGACACAAGCCCTCCCATGTCTCTCCGGATGAGACAAAACCTCCTTTAGGCCATGGATTAGTTGCCATGTGTTGGGTGTCAATGTGTGGACAACTTGGAAACATGGTCCAAGCGCATCATCTCTATGTTGTTCAGGCATGAACAAACAATTTGTGGTGTTGAAGAAGGCCATAGTGGGACAATCAATGCTTTGCAATGGTGGAGGCCCATGGCTCTCAATGCTCACCCTTCAAGTGCCATTATGACCCATTGGAGGGCTTGGATCCTATATAGGGAGACCAAGTTCAAGATGGAGACCCACTTGCAATCCCATATAACATCCAATGTGTCCTCCTCACCCTCCAATATGACAATCCATCAATGTAATTAAGTAAATAAGCTTACTAACCAAGGGAAAAAGTGGACACTTCATAGTGGAATTCCCTTCCAAATCGGATTTAAAATGTACAGGTGTTACCAAGCTCGACAAGAGAGGTTCGTAAAGGACCCTATTAGGTGGTTTCAACCTATAAGAGGGTGACAGGTCCATGATACATCCATCAAATCACATGTGTGATGTGAAATGATGATGGAACAAAATGGGGGTAAAGGGAATGCTCTGAGCCACATGCCATGGCACTAGGGTAGCTATGATGAAGGAAACCCATCCATCAAATCACATGTGTGATGTGAAATCATGATGGAACAAAATGGGGGTAAAGGGAATGCTTTGAGCCACATGCCATGGCACTAGGGTAGCTATGATGAAGGAAAGCCACACCAATATATGGATGTAATATGTAGATTTATACAACCAATTTTAAGTCTATTTTAGACATCTAAACAAATACAATACTAGACTCTCCAGGACATATTTGGAGTGTGATAGACTGCTAAAGTTTTGAGACTCGTAGAGAAAAAAACAAAATAGTTTCCTATTAGATTTTGATGTTGGCTGTAAGGTGGCATCAATGCCTCTAAAAGAATAGGGGCATTTGGGGTCAGAAAAGACTCTCGAGAGGACAGAGTCAATGAGACAATGATGGTGGTAAAACTCCAACTTCTAGGTTTACTCAAACCTTTTCCTTATGTCCTATACTTTATAAATTCATCGAATGGGAGATCACAAGTGAAGACAATCTCCAAGATGATGGGTTTTTTTATTGATCATGGACAATTTACTCATGCATTCAACCAAATGTAAAGAGACATACAATCATGTAAAATAATCAATGGAAAATACAAATAAAGAGAAATTTTGTTAGTTGATTTACCATCCCATAATCACCATTAAAGGCAATGACAAATAGATATAAGAAAGTCTACCATTCCTCTACAAGGTATTCAAAGTTATGATGTGAAATGATAAGTAGTTCCCTGAATAGGTTCATCAAACTTTAATGATCTCAAACAATTATGATGGAAAACAATGAAAAACTATAAACAAGAACCTCATCATAGATACAAATGACAATGTTATGGTAATGGAACATATGTGGTTTTCAGAGACAAAGGAAGTTTGAGACCATGCCCTGACAACAGAAAATGTAGGGGATGCACTTAATTATATCTTATTCAAGAAAGCATGAAAATGGTTATGCTAACCTACACGTCAACTTTATTGGTGGTCAAATGAGAAAGTGTCATGATAGGCATGACATTTGCCAATTATATTCTATCTGTTTTAATTCTATTTTTGGTCCTTAAGATCTTTCCATGAATCTCATAATATGGGAGGCTTCCCCATTTAGAGAATTCACATTGTTCACTTTATTTGGAGATTTAATTGGTTGTAAACTGATAGTTGAAAGCAAACATGCATGTGGTTGACATTTCCTTGAAGATTATGGTATGTAAGCAGGTATAGGATATGCCTTGAAAGCAGCTATAAGAGGAGTGAACAAAAAGGAAAATGGACTAAATAAATCCCCAAATCAGCAATGAGTTGACTTATTCTTATCAGTAAGGTTAAAGTCAGGATTTTGCAACAAGATTCCATCGAAATAGCAGATCATAATACAATTGGCAAGCATGAAGACTTTGTCAAGCTAGGCATGTTTTCTTTCCTCTTCCACAAGCAATTAAGGTGAATTACTCTTCATGATTTGGGCCTCTCTATAGGCAGAGTTGAGGGGATGTACAAGGGTTGAATAATATTATTTAAGAAACTTTACAACAGTATAACTCATCATTCTCTCACCTACCAATTCCAATGATCCACTCCACCAATGCATGTTACTGGGATTATTGTAGCCTGTCATGTGTTGCCACTATGATGTAATTCAATCCCTTAAGTAATAGATTGATTTGGGTCAACTAGGTCTTGACTTTATCTCTTCAAATATTTTAGTTGAAGAGTTGTTAGTTGTATTCAAGTGATTGGTTAGATTTAATGCATTTACAATATATCAATAAGCGACAAACTTTTTCCATAATAGAAAATATTGTACCCTTTAACCAAATGGCCAACTTCATATTTGACCACTACCATATTCATTATCTGAGTATAAAATTGAGGGCTTAGATCTTTTACCATGCATATTTTATACAGTACCCATATGGGCATTTTACCAATTGCAAAACATGACACTTAATAGGATAGGACTTTAGATTTTGCATTGACTTTTTCAAGCTAACATTGCCAACAAAATTTAAAATATAGGTAAACAGATTTAGACTCAAAGGATTAAATCAGACTCAACTCATTTTTTTTCCTCGTAGTGTGGCTCTTCCACTGGATTTTCCACGGTCCTCTAGATGGTGTCTACCATGTTCTCGCCTTCCCCTACTCTTCATACCACTAGACCAAATGCCACCCCCCTCCCCGCCCCTCCTTGTTGTCTATTACCCCTTGAAAGAAAAATCCAATGCATGCACCTAACCGATGGAGGGCCACTCCATTTGTTTTTGCACCCCTTTCCGACCACCAAGAAGGCTTCATCCTCCCATATTCTTTTTCCATCCTTGCATCGTGCTTCCTTGACCATTTTCCTGTCAAACAAAAGATCCCTCCATCTTGTAGGAGTATGCCAACTACCCTTTGTCTCCCAAATTTTTTTATTATTTTTTTTTTATGTGGCCAGGAAACCTCCATGTACTCAAGTATGAGATAGTTCTCTTCTATGTGGCCCAATGTGGTTAGAAAGAACCATGTCCAATTGATATACACACACACACACACACACATAGATGTATATATCTATATATATATATGTGTGTGTGTGTGTGTGTGTGTATGTGTGTGTGTGTGTTTTCTTATTCTTTCAACTTGTCCCTTGTGCACACTTGTCGGTCGCCATGGCTACTACCAAACAAGTCAACATCCCAAGCAATATTGCCCTTCCTCTACTTTGGAATAAGTTTCCTCAAAATCGTTCTTTTTTATTTAGTTAATTTTACAATGTTTATGATAAAAAAGTAAGGTGACTGGGACTATTATAAATACAAGAGTTATACCTCCTGCAATTTAGGAGATCAGTTCAGTGAGAGGAAGTAACCTAGCGACTCAATGAGTAAATAAAGAACCAAGGCAGATTTGAGGTAAGATAGTTTGAGGTCCAAAAAGAAAGGAGAGAGATATATGAAGAATTTAGAAAAGGAACTTGCCAAAGAAAAAAATCTATATGGACTTGTGGAGTGTGAGGCATATTCCAAGAGGATTAACGAGGTTTGAGATAAGTAAATAAATAAGAAAGAAAGTGAAGACAAGCTAAGGAACTTGGTCAAGGTAGTGTAGACAAAATACAGAAGGGACTACCACAAAAGTATATATCTGAGTAGATTTATGAAATATATATTTGAGCAAAGTTTTGAAGTGTATATGTGTCAGAGCAAAGGTTTGAAGGAGCGAAGATATGAAACATATTTCTGTGATATATTATCTGTGGAAAGAGGGAGAGGTTATTAGTAATAGGGTTCGTGTTTTCTTGTGGAGAAAGGTTGTGATCAAGCTTGTCAAGTACAAGTTGACTATAATCCAATTGGAGTTGCTATGAAGTAAATATTGTCATAAAATCTAATTTGACCATACTACTCAAACTAGTTTTTGAAGAGTTTTTTTGTAATAGATTATTTGGAGTCCCGTTGAAGAAACCCTTTCAAGCATTCTTGAATAGACTTTATGTTAGATCTGAAATAAAAGTAAAGTAATCCTTGCAGACCAAAGGACATTCTTTAAAGCACACATGAGGATCCTAGGAGACACCTTCATCAAATGATAAAATGATAGCATACTTTGAGCATATTTTGAGTTGAAAGCAGAGTGCATTCATGATGGCATTAATTGAACATTCTTCAAGCCTTTGTTGAAACAATAATCACCCTTGAAGCATAGTTGAAGGCCAACACTTGAAGACTTGTTTTGTTGAAGAAACCATCATTGTAGTATAGTTGAATACCAACACTTAAAGACTTGTTTTGTTTGTTGGAGTAGTCATCCTTGGAGCATAGTTGAAGATCAACACTTGACGACATGTTTTGTTGGTGCAACCATAAAAGTTTCGCTGAAGCAGACCTGAAGTTTTTGTAGAGGTATATTTGAGAGCACTTTGTAGACCTATCTTGGATACATTTTTTAGAAGTATTTGAAGTTTTTGATGGAGACTTGAAGCATTATTTAAGCCACCTTAAGTGATTGAAGCAAACTGAGAGGGTTGGATCCTAGAGGATTGGAGTCATCATATAAGGTTGGAGCCTTGTGAGAAACTAGGTTGGACCCTGGATTAATATGTGAGGATTAGAGTTCTCATACAAGGTTGGACTCTTGTGAGAGACTAGGTTGGAGCTTGGATTTGTAGTTGAATATTAGAGTCCTCGCTTGGAGCCTTAAAAGAGTTAAAGATTTTGTTGTACTAGTGTGAGCTTGGGTTTTTAGAGTCCTCATCATTTTCATTAATAAATTTATTTTCTTGTTGCAAATCTTGTGTTTTGGTTTAACTAGTGATTTTAACTGACATAATATAACAACTGTAAAGAAATATTGATTCAACCCCCTCTCAATATTTCCAACACTAGCACACCTTACATTTTTTTCACATTGCAATATTCTTTTTGACATGCCAAAAGGAATTTTTACAATGCCATGTTATTGTTGGTAATCTGGTTGTTTATGATAGAAGGAAATCTAATACGTGTTAGAGTTCCTTCATCTTGGAATGTTCTTATTAGCAATGTGTTTGTGTTTGTGTTAAAAGGAAATATAGCATGCATTGGATATAGCATGCACGCAATGTTATTGTTTGTAGTATGCTTGTATTTGTGCTATAATTAAAGCTAATATGCGTTAAATTTCTTTCAGCTTGCAATGTTGTTATTGGAAATGTTCTTTTGTTTGGGCTAGAAACTATGTTAGATTTTTTTTTCTTTGCAATGTTGTTGTTTTCAATTTGGTTGTTTATGATAGAAGTAAATCTAGCACGTGTTAGATTTCATTCACCTTGGCAATGTTATTGGAACTGTGCTTGTGTTTGGGCTAGAAGTTGTGCTAGATTTATTTTCCTCTGCAATATTGTTGTTTTCAATTTGGTTGTTTATTATAGAAGGAAATCTAACACGTGTTAGATTTCCTTCACCTTGGCAATGTGCTTGTGTTTGTGTTAGAAGGAAATATAGCATGCACTAGATTTCTTTTGGTATGAAATGTTGTTGTTGTTAGTATGCTTGTATTTGTGCTACATGTAAAGCTAACATGAGTTAAATTTCTTTTACCTTGCGATGTTTTCATTGGAAATGTGCTTGCGTTTGGGATATAAGTTGTTCTAGATTTTTGTTTCCATGCAATGTTGTTATTGGAAACATGATTTTGTTTATGCTGGAAGCAAATCTAACATGCTTGATTCCTTTCACCCTATAATGTTGTTGTGTGCTTGTGTTTGTGCTATGGGTAAATCTAGCACATTTTAGAATTTATTCACCTTGCAATGTTGTTATTGACAACATGCTTCTATTTTGGCTCGAAATAAATCTAGCATGGACTAGATTTCTTTTTCACTACTATGTGGTTGTTGGCAATACACTTTTGTTTGTGCTAGAAGTAAATCTACTATGTATTAGATTTCTTTTATCTAGAAATGTTGTAATGTGTTTGTGTTTGTGCTAGAAGGAAATCTAGCATACATTGGATTTATTTCGCCCTTTTATGAGTTTATTGACAATGTGGTTGTATATGCATTAGAAGGAAATCTAGTATGCGCTACTTTTCTTTCACATTGCAATGTTGTTGTTGGCAATTCAATTGTTTGTGCTACAAGGAAATCTACTATGTGTAATATTTCCTTCACCTTACAATGATGTTATTGGCAATGTGCTTGTGATTGTACTAAAAGGAAATCTAACATGTGCTAGTTTTCTTTTTCCCTATAATGTTTTTGGTAATATGTTTGTGTTCATACTATAACAAAATCTAATGTGCTAGATTCTTTAACCCTACAATGTTATGTGTTTGTGTTTGTGCTAGAAGGAAATATACCACACATCAGATTTCTTTTGTCTTGCAATGGCGTTTTTGACAATATGCTTGTTTGCGCTAGAAGTCAATCTAATATGCAATATGTTTCTTTCACCCTACAATATTGTTATGTGCTCGTGTTCGCGAGAGAAGGAAATCTAGCATGTTTCTGATTTCATTCACCTTGCAATATTGTTATTGATGACATGTTTGTGTTTGAGATATAAGTGCAAATAGCAGGTTAGCTCTAATTCACCTTGCAATATTGTTATTGGAAATATGCTTATGTATGTGATAGAAGAAAATCTAGCATGAGATAGTTTTTTTTTACCCTACAATATTGATGTTGGCAATATGTTTGTGTATGGTGGAAGGAATTCTAGCACTAAATTTATTTTACAATGCAATATTGGTGTTAGCAACGTGATTGTGTTTTTACTAGAATAAAATCTAGCATGGAATAGATTTCTTTCACAATGCAATATTGTTGTTGGCAATGTGCTTGTACTTGTGCTAGAATGAAATATAACCTGCATTGGATTTCTTTTGCAATGCAATATTGTTGGAAATGTACTCGTGTTTGTGCTAGAAGGAAATGTATCATGCATTGGATTTCGTTTGCCCTATAATGTTATTATTGACAATGTGCTTGTGTTTGTGCTAGAAGTAAATCAAGTGTAGGCTAGATATCTTCCACCTTGCAATGTTGTTTTCGACAATGTGATTATGTTTGTGCTAGAAGAAACTCTAGAATGTGTAAGATTTATTTTACTTTGCAATGTTTTTTTGAGTAATATGATTCTATTTAGCTAGAAGGAAATTTATCATGTGGTGGAATGCATTCGCCTTAGACTATTGTTGTTGTCAATGTGCTTGTGTTTGTGCTAGAAGGAAATCTAGCATGTGCTAGATTTATTTGACCATGTAATATTGCTTCTAGCAATATGCTTATGTTTGTAGTAGAAGGAATGATATTGTTTGTTAGCTTTCATTTGATGTGCAATGTTATTGTTCGAAATGGGCTTCTACTTGTGATATAAGGAAAGCTAGCACACATTATCTTTCCTTCGTAATGCAATATTGTTATTAGAAATATGTTTGTCAATATGTTAGAAGGAATGTTAGAATGCGTTAAATTTCCTTCATCTTGCAATGTTATTGTTGAAAATGTGTTAGTGTTTGTGATAGAAGTAAAACTTGCACACGTTAGATTTTTTTGCAATGCAACATTATTGTTGGAAATGTGCTTGTATTTCTATTAGAAGGAATTATAGAATGCACTAGATTTATTTTTTCTTGTTCCAAAAGGAAAACTATCAAAATTTCCCCCTCACCAAGGTTAGTGCTCTAATATTGTTGTTGGCAATGCATTTGTGATTATGCAAGAAGGATACCTAGTGATTACTAGCTTTCTTCTAGACACCATTACACTTATGCAGCCAATACTCTAGGGGTGGAATCGTCTCAATAATCACAATGGATAGAATTATAGCTTTTGATGTGCCCTTTTATTGAATTTGGAACAATTTATGAAGATCAATAATAGTGCAAAAGAAGTGTATATAAATATATGTTGTTGTTGGCACTACATTTGTGCTAGAGTTGAAAGGAAAGATAATGGTATAGCTTTCCTTTTGGCACAAACACAATAATCCAATCATAATTATTTGGTCCATGGAGAATAATGCGATCTCTGTATAATTTTAAAGTTTATAAATAAATGTATTATAGAGGTATACTATACTTTTCTTCCAATGCACATGTAGACAACTTTAAAGTATCAAGCACAATTTTTTAACATGTATTGTTTTTCTCTCCATTTTGTTGTATAAGTATAAACTTCCAAAAAAAAATTCACTAATGTCTGGATGCGTAAGATAAGAATCTTCCTCATCAACATAACAATCTAGGAAAACTTAAATCTACACTTTTCGAGGACCTAAAGTTAACATCCCTTTGTATCCATCCTAAATAGTATGTCCTTAGATATGTATAGGTAGGGAGTGCCAAAATTGGAACTAAAGATTTGTAAAATGATTTTTTCTTTGATTTTAGAATTAAAATGAGAATTATCTAGTATTTACAGTACCAAAACTTTTATTTCGAGGAAAACCTCTAGTTTGGCTTTCAATTATCAAGTTCAAACATCAAACATCCTCACTAAGTGAAATATAAATATAATTTCTCCTTCTCATGGGGCTTTTAGACATCTTATGTAGCATCAATCTAATCTTGGAATTTCTTAGATTTTTCAAAGGACCATGTTTTGGTTCTTCAACTTCTACAAATTTCTTATGATCATTATTCATACACTTGCATCAAGACTACAAGTGTAATTTCTTAAGTTAAATAGGAACTTGGTTGTTTAATATGAGTTGATATTTGTTATTCTATGATACTATCTACATCTCTAATTTCCTTGTCTTCAGATATACTTTGTGTATTTTTGTAAAGTACTTTTTGGTAGTAGGCACTAGATGGTGGGGAACAATGTTCCATAATATAAAATATGACTACAATACTATTTAAATTATTAAATCTATATTACTTTTTTGAAAGCTGTGTGTTTTTGTGAAAATATAAATTCACACTTTACATGGTGTTATCACTCAGGTTGTCCCTAGGCTCCTTATAGGGATAGGACCGAGGTAACCACAAACCAATCTTTGGATTGCAGGTTCTAGCCCACCTGCAATCAGAGAAGCCTCTCTCCTTTTGATCCAACTTTTGTTGATGATTTTAGGCTAGCTTCTGGCTCAAGGGTGTTTTGTTTGTGATTGGATGGAAGGTAGGTTTCTCCAACAAAGAGGAAAAATAAGGTGTGATAAGTTTCGAACCATTGGGCATGGAGTCACGGATTGAGGCTTGCTATTGTGTTTTCTTGGTCACAAGGGGATTATGGAGAAGGATAGCCACACAGGATACAATTATCAATCTACTGAAAGGATGGAATGAAAACCAGGGATGAAAGGCAAAGGAGAATCATTTCATCATGCTGAAAAAGAGGAGAAATGGATGAATGGGATCTAGGAGCAGTTAAGAATTCCTAAACATGCATTCATATTTGAAAGAAACAGCGTAAACAAGATCATTTAAGTATACATGCTCATAGCTATTTCTGAAGAAAACATAGAAAAACGCAGAAATTGAACTTAAGGTGTAGTGAAACAAATCTTAAGCTATTCTTTTTCCCTGCAATTTAGAAGGTGGGACGGTGGTAAAAAAACATAAAAATTAACAGAGGAGAGAAACACTTATTGAATCATGTAGAAGCACAGGAATTCTGTAATCATTCCTTGGCCAAGTGAACACATCAAGTAGTTTCGCAATCCATGCTTTCAACAATCTTTGATTATAGAAAATATGACAGTTACAGTGCGGGTCTCTGCTCGGAGAAAATGTTGGGAAGGAAACTAACCAACTGCTACCAACCAACCAACCCCTTGCTACATTGCTCAGGGTGGTATATATAGGCAAAATATCGGAAATACATTCATTACAATTGACCTAAACAGGTCTGCTAGAAAACTCTTCAAAAATCTAAGTATTGCTGGAATTAAATGCAGGTAGATCTTTTGGCTGCACTGGAGGCAACTGAATCAGAAAAGATCACAATGTGGCCCTTGGAGGCTTGATGCGGTGCTGCTAAAATGATTGTGCTTTGGGAACTGTAGTTCTGCTCTGGTGTGAGTTAAATGTGCAATAATTATGATTTGAGGGCTTCGAGTGGCTTCGCCCTCTTTCTTTGAATCTGCTGGAAGGTATTAAATGTTCTCCTGCTTCGGGCCGCTGCTCAAGATTTTAACTCATACTCTTTACTGCTACATTGATGGCTTCCGCCGTCTACTGATACTCTTTGACATGCTCGATACCTGATGATTTGATCTCATACACTTTAAACTCTGCCATTGATCTGCTGCTGTCTTTAAACCGGATCAATTCGGCATGATCGGGCGATTTTCGGGCTTTTTCGGCGCACAACGGGCTAAGTAATCAAAAGATTCCCCGAAGATTCCCCGAAACGGCCTATTTCCTGTAGTGATGCGCGATTAGCGCTTCACGCTAATCATGCATCGAAAACTGCCTCTCTTTCTTGTTCTGGAGCTCCGAAGTGAGATTTCTCTTCCTGCGCAAAGTTTCGGCTTTCTGGCTGCTAACGTCAGCATGACTTCGGCTGTACGGCGGATGACGTCAGCTGTGGTGGGTCCCTGGTACAGAATGACATGGTGAGGTGCTAATATTGAAGGTGATGCGATGAACTAGCTCCGATGCGATTGCAATATCGCATCGGCGGGGAACGGAGGGTGTTTGAGTTGGACATTTGGTGCTTGCGACCACCAACCGCTGATATCGCGATATCGCGTAGGGTGGTGACGGATGGGTCATGAATTGCATGGAGAGGAAACTGCGATCTTGCGATGCGATATGGCTTTTAAGGGTCTGCAGAGTGTTAAGGAAGTCGGCAAGGGGTTTGTTTCGGGTGGAAGGAGTAAGTAAGTGGGTGTGAAAGGCAATTGAGGTTTCGGAAGGGGTCCGATTACCTCAGAGGGATTTTATACTCTGGAAGGAGTCCATTGTATCTGGAAGATGGTTTGAAGGGTAAGGGTTCTTGCTAAGTTTAAGGTAAACTGAGCAATTCCTGGGGGTACCTATGGTTATTTTTCAACCAGGGGGAGGGATATTTACATAGGGGATGATTTACTTAATATTAGTAGGGGAACAGGAAAATATAGGGAGCTAAATAATAGTGTTAGTGGTTAATATGGAGATGGCAAGAAAGCGCTAAGTTCAGGAGAGCTTAGTTCGTTACAAGGGGGTAGAACCATTCTTTAGAGAAAGTATGGAACAACTTTGAGTAAAGCAGATCTTTACCCAAGCAAATGGTATGAACATGATGGAACTTTAAGAGGTATCAAGCAGATCTTGACCTCTTTTGAGGAAGTTAGTTAATGATTGGGGGAAAGTGGAGAAGGGGAGTTAGTTATACCTCTTTTGAGCTTCTCGCATAGAACTACCTGTTGATTGTGTCCTGAGTGAGATGGCACCTGAAAACCTGGAACTGATCAACGATTAGGATTCAGCAACCTCAGAACTACCTACCCAGCCTACTCACCTAGCATTTTTTATTCTTTTGATTTGGGTGCACTTAGACTTGCAAACCCATCATTCCATTTTTCTTTTGATGCTTTCCTATCTACATACTACCCTTATTTCTTCCAAGGGCCCAGATTAAGCTGTTGGGCTCTTTTGATTCTCTACCTATCTAAGAATCTGCCAAGATTAAACTGTTTGGACAGATTTACATTCTCTATATTCTAAAACAGGAAATTTAAACCTAAGGAGACCAAGATTAAGCTGTTTGGACCTCCCTTTAACTAAAAATTGGCGATACCAGAATAACTTTCTCAAAAATTGGAAGGCAATTATGAACTCAAAGTAGCCTTCTTCGCTTGGAGACTGTTAAGCAAATATGGAGCATTGCAGTATGCAAAGTACGACATATTTGGCCTGTAAAATGTCAATCATGAAATATGAATAACCTGCCACAGCAGGAAGCTAACAGTGGCTCCACTTGGGGATGGTTTCTCCTCGTGAGAAGCCAAGAAGAGCAGGTCAGAATGCCTTAGTCTTTAGTTGTTGCTGTTAAACTGTAAAGCGCCGCCTGCTTTCTTCTGCGTGCTTCAGCATTATGGACTCTTGCAAAAAATCAAAAAACTGATATATACAACTATGTACAAACCAACCACCATCTGCTCTTTTCAAGCAGGAGGATCATTGTCGTGATTCAACATCTGGCCATTGACCGGGCCTTCTTCGGCTGTGCTGCCATCTGGAGATTTGAGAAAATAGGTGTTATTGCCTTGCACAATGCTGATAATGTATGGAACTTTCCACAGAAAATAGAATTTTGCGTGTTTGCCCTTATCTTCTCTTCGGGAATCCCATCTTAGAACTTTGCTGCCTACCCAGAAATCCTCTGCTTTGGTCTTCTTATCAAACATCTTTTTAAGTTTTTCCTGCAGTATCTGAGCTTTGTTGAAAACTTGTTCTCTGGTTTGCTGAAGGTGAATGGTCTGATTAATTCTTCTCTGCAGGTCATTCGGTTCAGCCTGCATTTCTTGCAACAATTTGATAGTGGGTATGCCCAAAGATGAAGGAAACTTGGCTTCCATGCCATATACAAGTTCATAGGGGCTCATCCCGATGGATTTTTTGGTGGAAAGTCTGTCTGCCCATAGAGCATTTGTGAGCTTTTTGTGCCAGTTATTTTTGTTTTCTTCCAGCATCTTCTTTATGATATTGATGAGGCTTTTGTTGGAAGACTTAGCCAAGCCATTACCTTGCGGGTAATAAGCTGTGGAGTGACCTAAGGTAATGTGGTATTTATGGAAAAAGTTGATGATTTTTTTGGATTTGAAAGCAGCAGCGTTGTCGGTAATAATTTTCTCCGGGCAGCCAAATCTAGAAAGGATGTTGCTCTTAAGGAATTCGATAATGGTGGAGTCATTAGCTTGCCTGCACGGGATGGCTTCAATCCACTTGGTGAAATAGTCGGTGGCTGTTAAAATCCATTTGTGTTGGCCTGAGGAAGAGGGATGGATTTCTCCAATGAAGTCAAGACCCCATTGTTGAAAAGGTTTCTCGGTTGAAATGGGCTTAAGGGGCAAGGGCAATAGCTTTCTTTTTCCTTCAAAGATTTGGCATTTGTGGCATGAGGCAGTAAACTTCTTCACATCTGCAAATAAAGAAGGCCAGTAATAACCAGCCCGTAAATCTTGTCTACCGTGGATCTCCTCTATAAGTGTCCTCCACAGTCACCTGCATGAAACTCTTCCATGATGCTGTTAGGTTCATCTATAGTTAAACATTTAAGCAAAATACCTTCGTGATTTTTCCAAAATAAAGTACCCTCTATGAGACAAAAGTTTGATGATTTCATCCTTAGAAATCTTTTCTTGGTTCTGGACAATCCTGGGGGAGCACACAGGTTTAATAATACAAAGCAAATATCAGCGTACCAAGAGGATTGCATGAAGGTTTCACTGATCTGTGGAGTCGCCAGCTCCGGTTCATCGTCCAGTTGATTAATGTCTAATGCTTGGAAGTTTGTTTCAGACATTAGCTTGGCTAGCCCTTGTCCTTTTATGAGCTTGGTGGGCTTTATCTCAATGTCATATTCAAGGATGCTAGCAATCCATTTGCCTCTTCTGCCTTCCAGTCCCACTTGAGTTAGTATATCCTTTACAACAACATTAGGGACATATGCAATCACATGGGAGTACAGGATGTAAATTCTGAAGTCCTTGATGGCTTTGACCAGGGCGTAGGCTTGCTTCTCCATAATCTGAAATTTCAAGGGTGCGTCTCTCAAAGCTCGGCTGAAGAAAGAAATTGGCTTCTCGTTGCCCTGATCATCTTTCTGCAGAAGGACCGTAGCTATAGTGTGTTCAGATGCAAAGGAAAAAATGATAAAATCTCTGTCGAATTGAGGACTGGTAAGGACAGGTGTTTGAGTCAGGGCAGTTTTTATACTGTCGAAAGCCTGCTTGGCTTCAAGAGACCATCTTACCTTGGCGTCCTTTTTTAGCATGTTGCTCAATGGCCTTACTAGCTCGGCTATATTTGGGATAAATCTCCTCAGGAAATTGATCTTTCCGAGGAATGCTTGCAATTCTTTTATGTTTCTTGGGTAAGGGATTTGGAGGATAGCTTGAATTCTTTCTGTGTCAATTCTGATCCCATCTTTTGATATTATATGTCCTAAAAGCTTGCCTTCCTCCAGGGTGAACAGAGACTTCTTAGGGTTCAAGGAAATGCCGTATTTCCTACATGTGATGAAAATTTGCCTCAAGTGCTTAAGATGCTCTCGATCAGATTTGGAAAATGGGGTCAGGTCATCCAGGTAAACTACGAGGAAATCATGTATATCCTTAGCAGACGCAATGTCCATTGCCCTTTGAAAGGTAGCACCGGCGTTTTTCAGCCCAAAAGGCATTTTAACATACTTGAACGTTCCCCAGGGTGTGGTAAAAGCTGTTTTGTCCTGGTCATCTGGGTGAACAAGGATTTGGTTAAATCCTAAAAATCCATCTAGTAAAGAAATTCTAGAGGAACCCACTACCCTTTGCAAGATATGGTCCATTTTTGGCAAGGGGTAGTGGTCTTTTAGAGAGACCTGGTTTAAATTTCTCAAGTCTACACAGAGTCTTATTTCTCCTGTTTTATTTCTGGTGGGAACTAAATTAGACACCCATTCAGAGAATCTGATGGGCGCAATGATACCTGCTTCAAACATTCTCTTTATTTCCTTTTCAATTAAAGGAAGAAGCATGGGGTTGATTCTTCTGAGTTTTTGCTTGAACGGTTTTTGATTGGGTTTTAGGGGAATGGTATGTTGGATTATTGAAGTGTCATAGGATTTTAAGTCCTCATAACTCCAGGCAAATACATCTTGGAATTCTTTGAACAAATCCACATATTTCGGTTTTTGGTCAGGAGGCAAATTTTTGGATAATTTAATCATTCTAGGGTGTTCTGTTGTTCCTATGTTGTGCTCTTCTATGGCAGCATTCAACGGTTCCATGTTTTATTTTTTGGCCACATCGTTGTCATCAAACATGTCTTCCAATGGAGTAAGGCTGGCAGGCAAAACATTACCTTTTAGATCAATAAACTCGTCTTGTATTTTGGCTGTCTCCCGTGAACAAAGTTGTTTCAACTGCCCTATGTTTGTACTGTCAAAAATGGTTGGGCTTAGGATTTGTTTAGCTATTGCAGCTGTTAGAGTCAGGTGTTTTTCTTCTGCTAACTGTTGTGATTTGGCTATCGCATCCATGTCAATGTTTGTGTTGGAGAATTCGTCCTCCAGAGTCAAAAAATTGTTAATCTGGGCATCATCTTGGAATACCTGCCAATTCTCGACATTGTTAGGGACTGAAGGTCTGTGTTTTATTTCAGCAGTGAAATGGTGATTTGGTTCGAAGGGAGGCTTACATGTGCTAGCGAAGGTGGCTAGGCTATGGGCATGAATATTATGGTCTCGTGCAATTTTGGCCAGCTCAAATTTATTGAAGGCGCTCAGCAATTCGCTGGCAGCGGCTCTGTAAGATCTCATTCTACTATCATTAGCGACAAAGTTGCCCTTTATCTGTTGGATGATCAAGTCCGAATCACCTAGGATGGAGATGGTAGTAGCTCCCAGGGTTTTGAGCAACCTGAGACCTAAGAGAAGAGCTTCATACTCCGCCATATTGTTTGTACATCTGAAATTGAGTCTATAGGCATGGCCTTGTGCGCGATTCTCGTGAGTATTGTAAATCCACACTCCAGCCCTTGCTCCTAACTTGTTAACTGAACCATCAAAATCTAAATACCATGTGGCTTCTCGTTCAAGGTTTGTATTGGGAGTTTGAGTTGTATGCGGAACGGGTGAACTGGTAATTTCTGTTTCGGGATTTTCTTCTTGCCGTGTGTTGGTTTCCTTGGCTGTCGAGACAATTACATGGGCATTGGCAACCGATTCCTTATTGACGTTCGTTCCTTACTCTAGAGATGACAACTTGTCATGAGTTGGAGGGCTTGTGTTATCATTAAACAAAATAAAAGAATCCATATAAGAATGTATTGAGTATATTGGAAAATTTTGGGGTTTTTCCTCACTGCTTACCACATATTTCATTAATGTTTCTCTATAAAGTCTCTTTGGTTGCCCAAAGATAGATATGGTGGCGTAAGAGAGGTCGAGTTGAAGGGATCCTTGCAATTTTGCTCCCCACGATCTAGATAGAAGCATACCATACTTTGTGGGAATGTCAGCAACTACTACGTCCATCAAGATTGTCTTGTTGGGGAATTGGACTAGGGAGACACAAAGGTCTTTGATCGGGCCTAGACATTTGACCTGACTTGAATCAAAAGAATACAGATCTTTGTAGGTCCTGGTGACATCGAGATTCAACTTTTCCATTACAGCTTTGGGCATAAGGTTATGTGAGGCGCCTGAGTCAAACATAGTATTGTGCAGTATTTTGTCATGTATGTGCAGGCTGACATAGAAAGGTGGGACAGGTCCATATGTTGTTTTTTCGTCAACTTCTAGCCCGAACAATAGTTCAGGGGTATCATCTAAAACGTTTACATCATCCCTAACTTCTGGTAATTGAAGCGACTTTTGAATTTGTTGTCTATATACATCATGCCTAACCAGTTCTGAGAGGGGAATGGAAATCTTGAGTTTTCCAATCTCTGCTTCTAAATTGAATGGTTTTTCCACTGAGTTCTTAGCACTGATAGTGGTGAACCTCTCTTTTTCAGGCGTACTCTCTATGTTCTCTTTTGGAATATCAGTGTCAAGGTGTATGACCGTTTGTGGTATCTCTGTTTTGGGAAGACGTTCGGGGATGTTGTTCAGATTTTCTCTTGGGAGGGAGGGGGACACAGGGTGATCAATAGGAGGGTATGTCTCTGTTACATCCTCCACGGTGACCTGATGGGGGTTGGGATAGGGCTGCCAGCTGGTTGATTGTTGGTGATCCTCCCTTTAGTTTTGTTGGGCTGTTTGCTATCTTTTGTTTTGCTAGGTGGGAGAACATCAACAGTCCTTGTTCTTAATTTGTATTGCTTGTGTACCTCGTATATAGCAGTGTCACATCCTTGTTTAAAGTCAAAGGATTCACCCGATTTGGTGCGGAATTGTTCTGTATCAAGGTATGGTCGGTTTTCTTCCGTGAGGAAGGTTTGCTGTTCATTTTCTGAATCAACCAGGTTCATTAGCGTTCCGTCTGTGGGCTCAGCAGATGTAGATGCCTCTGCATAGTTTTCTTGAAAAGGAGGCCTAATATCGTGGTCCAGACTGGTCCTACCTACGTTCGAATTTTGGGTTTTTCTGAAGTTTGGGTTCCTTGTGGGATTGGGCTGTTGACCCTCCCATGAAGTTTTCCTTTCAACATTGTCTAATCTATCTCCCAGCCTGTGCATGCTACTAACGACCGCATCTAGCTTCTGCTCGAAGGAGGAGGGTTCTTCTTTGAAAGTGGTTCTTCTCTCAGTTCTAGTTTTGTTTCTTTTAGCGATTAGATTTGCTTCCACGCTCACCGCAGCGTCTTGCATTTTTGCGAGGCTCTGAGGGGCTCTTTCCCTTAATTGATATGCCATCTCGGCATCAAATCCACCCGGGAATTTGTATAATGCGAGGTTAGGTGGAGGTCTTAAATTTGGTGGCATTGCATTATAAACATTGTTAAATCTGGCACAGTAATCTAGAACAGCTTCCCCAGGGCCTCTCTTAATAGTATCATACTCGGACAGTATGTGCAGGGGGTCCTTCTTTTTCTCCCATCTATTAACGAATGTATGGTATAAGGCTTCCGGGTTTCCTATAGAATTGGGTGGAAGTGCCCTAAACCAGGTTCTGACATCACCGGTCAAACTTTGGACAAAAATCTTCATTCTTACACTCTCATTATCAATCTCATAGCTCTCGAAATAATCCTGCATTTTCTTTGTATGCTGTAGGGCGGTGCAGGAGGTTGTGCCATCGAAATAAGTGATTTTCGATTGGTAGTCCTGAGGCATAGCCCTGGAATTAGCAGGTAATTGTAATGGCGCATACCTAGCCATGATGACAGGGGTAAGTGGAGCACCTAAAGCAGCGGGGATCACAGGAATAACCGGAATGAAAGGAGTAGTAGTGGTAGTAGGGATATGAGATAGAGGTGTAGCAGAGCTACTTGGGGAAGGGGGTGATGAGCTAGGGGAATTCGGGGTTGACCGAAATAGAACTTTGATGGGGGTTGGTACACTGATCGGCTGAACTGTTTCAGAACTATCAGCAGTTTGGTATTCTTTTTGCTTTTGTTTTCTAATGATCTTAGGAATTAAATTCGGATTTTCAACAGTAGGTGGGCTGCTGGGATCAAGATTTGATCGTGTATTACGCGTTTGTTTCTTAGGAGCCAGCTTCTAATATATTTTGGGAAATTTTCTAAAAACCGCAACAGCATAGGTCAACCGAGACTTTTACAAGTTGGTTTCTTCCTCTGTAGAGCTGCAGACTGGTTTAATGAATTTATCTGAGGAGGTCCCCAATGGAGTCGCCATTATGTTATCACTCAGGTTGTCCCTAGGCTCCTTATAGGGATACGGTCGAGGTAACCACAAACCAATCTTTGGATTGCAGGTTCTAGCCCACCTGCAATCAGAGAGGGCTCTCTCTTTTTGATTCAACTTTTGTTGATGATTTTAGGCTAGCTTCTGGCTCAAGGGTGTTTTGTTTGTGATTGGATGGAAGGTAGGTTACTCCAACAAAGAGGAAAAGTAAGGTGTGATAAGTTTCGAACCATTAGGCATGGAGTCACGAATTGAGGCTTGCTATTGCGTTTTCTTGGTCACAAGGGGATTATGGAGCGGGTTAGCCACATAGGATACAATTATCAATCTACTGAAAGGATGGAATGAAAACCAGGGATGAAAGGCAAAGGAGAATCATTTCATCATGCTGAAAAAGAGGAGAAATGGATGAATGGGATCTAGGAGCAGTTAAGAATTCCTAAACATGCATTCATATGTGAAAGAAACACGTAGCCAAGATCATTAAGTATACATGCTGCATAGGCTATTTCTGAAAGAACATAGAAAAACGCAGAAATTGACTTTAAGGTGTAGTGAACAAATCTTAAGCTATTCTTTTTCCCTGCAAATTAGAGGCGCGACGGTGGTAAAAAAAAACATAAAATTAAAAAGAGGAGAGAAACACTTATTGAATCATGTAGAAGCACAGGAATTCCGTAATCATTCCTTGGCCAAGTGAACACATCAAGTAGTTTCACAATCCATGCTTTCAGCAATCTTTGATTATAGAAAATATGACAGTTACAGTGTGGGTCTTTGCTCAGAGAAAATGCTGGGAAGGAAACTAACCAACTGCTACCAACCAACCAACCCCTTGCTACATTTCTCAGGGTGGTATATATAGGCAAAATATAGGAAAGACATTCATTACAATTGACCTAAACAGGGCTGCTAGAAAACTCTTCAAAAATCTAAGTATTGCTGGAATTAAATGCAGGTAGATCTTTTGGCTGCACTGGAGGCAACTGAATCAGAAAAGATCACAATGTGGCCCTTGGAGGCTTGATGCGGTGCTGCTGAAATGATTGTGCTTTGGGAACTGTAGTTCTGCTCTGGTGTGAGTTAAATGTGCAATAATTATGATTTGAGGGCTTCGA
>APFE030523181.1:445875-485461 GCA_000404065.3 Pinus taeda | reverse complement strand
CCAGTACGTCTGATACATTTAGTTGGAAAAATGATTCGTTATGGTACAAAGATCGCTTATACCTCTGTAAGAATTTCCAGCTAAAACAAAAGATTCTTATGGAATTGCACACTTCTCCCTTAGGAGGGCACTCAGGATTTTTAAAAACTTACCATAGGGTTAAGAAGGAATTTTTTTGGGATGGCCTTAAATCAGATATTCAAAAAGTTTGTGGCGGAATGTTTGGTTTGCCAACAAAATAAAGTTGAAACAATTAAGAACCGGGTCTATTAAACCTTTATCCATTCCAAGCCAACGTTGGGAGGAGGTTTCAATGGATTTTATCACAGGTTTACCCAAGTCTGAGGGAAAGAGTGTCATCATGGTGGTAGTTGACAGACTTACCAAGTATGCACACTTTTGTGCATTATCACATCCATTTAAAGCCAGTACAGTTTCTAGTGCATTTATGGAAACAATTCAAAAGCTACATGGAAACCCAAAGATTATTGTTAGTGACAGAGATCCCTTTTTCACTGGAAATTTTTGGACATAATTATTTTCTTGTCTTGGTACTCAGTTAGCTCATAGCTCATCTTATCATCCTCAATCTGATGGGCAAATTTAGATAGTAAACAAATTTTGGAAGGATATCTTCGTTGCTTTGTATCTGATAAACAGACACAATGGGTCAAATGGTTGCCTCTGGCTGAATGGTGGTATAACACTTCCTTCCATACAGCAACAAACATGACCCCATTTATGGCACTTTATGGTTATCAACCACCATCCATCACATCATATTTAAGAGAAAATTCTAAGGTTCAGGCAGTGGAAACATCACATCGAACTCAACAACAAGTCCTCAAACTCTTAAAGGAAACCTCGTGTTGGCACAAATAGAATGAAACAACAGGCAAGATTAACATTGTAGTGAAAGAAGTTTTGATGTAGGTGATTGGGTATTCCTACAGCTACAACCATATAAGCAATGTCCCTCAAGCAAGCTAAGAAGGATAATAAATTATCACCAAAGTATTATGGTCCGTACAAGGTGTTGCAAAAGATTGGTACTATGGCATACAAATTGGAGCTTCCTGCAGCTTCCCGATTACACCCAGTTTTCCATGTTTCATGTTTAAAGAAGGTTATAGGCGACAAGCTCCCTGTTCAAACAATATTGCCAGAACTTGACGAGGAAGGAAAAATTATATTGGAATTGGAAGCAGTCATAGAAACAAGATCTCGACAGCTACGAAATCGATCAATTTCAGAGTATCTTATCAAGTGGAACAACTTATCTGCAGAAGATTCCACATGGGAGGATGAGAATTTTATACAGAAGTATCCAGAACTACTTAAGCGTTGAGGACAACACTTTTTTTGAAGGAGAGGGGCATGTTGGGTCCCTATAATACTAGTGATTACCCCATTACTATGGTAGTTGTACCCCTTATTAATATTGTTGTGCCCCTATTGTCCCCATATTGTTATTATTGTGCTCCATAGAATCCCTCTATTGTTATTTTTGTGGCTTATATTATTATTGTTAGGTCGGTTGGTTTATATTGTGACTCCTTAGACTCCTATATATAGAAATGAGGTTTTTTCATTTGAATCATCCAAGAATTGTTCATTATGTAATGTAAAGGAGGTTGCCCCCTCGAAGAGGCTGAATTCTAAGGCGTTGATCTATCTTTTCTATCTTTTCTTGAGCTGGTTTAATAACAATGACTGCACACACTCGGGTTCACTCATTAAGCTTGTGTGAGTCTTCACACCTACCTTGCTCGATCATTTCACCCAAGTTTTTTCATGTTGATGTCAAAGTCATGCTTGCGACCATGTTCTGGTTATACTCAAAGTCTTCACTTCACGTGTGCTTGTTGTGTTTGCTATGAAAACATCTGATCAAGTGTTGCGCAAGTGTCATCACGATCGACCAATGATAAATCACAAGTGTTGCGCTTGTCGCTTACACCGTTGGTCAGTCATGCTGAGCATGTGTGTCTCGATGGTTTGAGTCCCCTCATCGTCAAGTCATGTAAGTGTGTGTTTGCAATATCACGTATTCATCTTTCACTCGTTCACACACTTAGTCACTTTGTTGAAATTTTGACGACTGGATTCCCCTCTGATAGCCAGACCATCACCCCGGTATCGACTTGATCAACTGTCACCAAAAACAACACAGAAGCACAAAGAAGGCCATTTCAAGCTGCGATGTCTGCAAGCAAATCAATCAACCTTTATGCTGGTCAACTAAAGAGTTTGACTTGGCATCCACCCCGGAATTGACTCCCCTCAAAAACTGTGCAAAGGTTGCAGACCTTGCCCACTCTGCTGACTCAGAAAATTGTGTAGATAGGCCAGATAGACACCCAGTGCTTGTCCCTATCTCCCTAAGAAAATTGCGTAGTTTTTCCAGCCAACCCTTCTGATAGTTGACCAGCTGCTCACCCAGAAAATTGCGCAGTTTTCATGAGCAAGTCCTCTGCTGCCCAATAGTCCGCTCAACTCAAAAACTGCACAGAGGTGACCAGTAGGCTAGCCTCCTAGCATCAACGCAATTTTTCCCACCTGCAGCTCCCGACAGCCGACTGACAGTTCCCCTAACGAATTGTGTATTTTTTGCTGGCAAGCTCCAATAGTTGACTACTAGTTCCCTTCATGAATTGCGCAGTTTTTGCTGTTAAGCTCTTGGCAGCTGACTGCCATTTCCCCTCAGGAATTGCCCAATTTGTGCTTCCAGTGACCTAGCTACTAACTACCAGTTCCCCTCAGGAATTGCAAAGTTTTTGCTACCAAGCTCCCACTACTCGCTTGTTCTGGAAATTGCGTAGATTTTGCCTACCCAACCTTATCGTAGTTCAGATTGTTCCTCTAAAAAACTATCCAATTTTGTCTTTTAGCTGAGCCGAACTCCGTGGATAGTGACTGTCGATCTGGATTTCCCATCTTTATCACTTAGTGACTCATGCAAAATTTTCATCAGTAGTGCCCGAAGCCTCCATCCTGCCTCATAAACTTGTCACCTCTTCTGGTCACCTACATACGAAATGATCATGCATCATGGTAGACTAGGAGGTTTATGGATTTGATGTTATTTCATCATGAGTGACTGTAGACACAGGGCCATAAACAAAAATGGCGCGACAACGGATGGGATGATCAAAGGGAACAAATGTAGAAAGACAGGTTCACTAAAGGACAAACAGACAATGCATGCAAAAATATTTTCTCGCGAATGGATTATCATGCAAAGATGTGTTCGTGGATGGACGAACAAGCAAACATGCAAGATGTGTTCACGAACGGATGGATGGACAAACATGCACCTTTCATGAATGAATGAACCTGACAAGCTTACCAACATACAAGCAAGGAGCAATGTGTGAACGCAACATCAAGCGAACCAGTGACCATCAAAGACTTCGCGTACTTTGCCATGCGGAGGTGAAGTTGTGACACACCATGAGGATGTCCATCACCTAGCAGCACTACAGCTCGACATGCACACCAGCAGCAACATGAATGTACTAACACTATCATGTTCAGTCATGTCATGAGTCATGTCGTCCACATATCCACTGTGGGCGATACTGTCAATCAATATAATGTAACGTGGAAGTCCAAGCAACCCACTTGTTGTACGAAGAGTCATGTAAAGTTGAAAAGTCATGGAAGTCAAATAATCATGAGGGTAGTTGAACAACAACAAGGGTTAGTTTTACCCTTGGCTATAATGAGATAATTTTAAGGATGAAAGTTTATCTTAAAGTTTAGAAACCTTGGCAAATCTTATAATCCATGAATATGTAAATTGTAAATTTTTTGCTGATATTTTTGTAAAAATATTTAGGTTTCTAATTATTTTATATTAGTATATATTAAATTTAAGAAATTTTTTAGGTAAAATAAATTTATACTATAAAATTTGGGTAAATCAATTTAAAAAAAAATGGAAATTGGCGAATCCTTTTTTTCCAAAAAGCATGGAAAATTAGTCCACCTGTGAATATTAGCCCCTAAAATTTTCCCTAGAGCTCATAAATAACACCTAATTTGTACATGCAAAGCACTTTTTCACCTCATCTCATCCAGCATAGACTTGAGAGTTTGTAATCCTTTTTTTGAGGAGTAAGTAGAGGCTCCAATGCCCCACCCACGGGGTTAGTGATGTATGGTGTAACGATGTGTCTTGGAACTTTCGTTTAATTCATAAGCCTAATAACAGGCTAGCACGTTTTCACACATGTATTGTAAGTGTTGTAAGACTAACCTTGAACACTTGTAATGCATGTGGCTTTAACCTCTGTTTAACACTTGAACTCATTCACTTGTTGTAATACATATCTATTAATGAAAATGTATTGTATATGCTGTTAATGTTGTTTCGCTCATGTTGGTTACCTCGCTCAACATTAGACAAACTTTTCACATAAAACTTGCTATAACAACCATTGCACTTGCACAGACTCATCTGCTGAGTCTTGTAAGTGTTTTCTTCTCTTGTGTGTTGAGATTGCCACATTCATGTGGACTGTTCTTCTAGAAGTTGTGCATGTCCTATTGTGTTGTGTGTTCCTACCAGAGTTGGGACTTCTCCTAACTGACTTGGGACTCACTCCCACCCTCTCCCTCTACGGTGAAAGAACCATTGACGCAAGAGACACTTACAATCACCAAGCACATGAAACTCACTTCTCGCAAGACCAAACATACCACTCTCCTGCGCTGAAAAGTAAGAATGGAGGCAAATCTTTAAGATAGTGGCAACCGGGCCATCGTACCGGATGTGACTACCACACCAAATTGTGTGAGGTCTAGTTGGAACTTCATGCCAGGGTGATCCCTTGATGTTGGCGGGTCTAACACCATAACCAAGTTCCAAGGGAAAAGGCATCATGACTGTTCATTGAGGATCCACTTTGCGCTTGGGAGAGAGAGCTAGGTCCATAAGGAGGCTGCAAGGCACATGAACGAGGAACAAGGGAATGCATCATTACCCACTAACAATGCATAGTGCATTCAATTGGGAGATAAAAGCTAAGGCTAGTGTAGCGTGCAAAGACAAGCAACAAGAAGATGGTCTGATGACTAAGGATGAATTGGAGAGAAGCTTTTGGGAATAGGGTGCAATCTCAACTAAAAAGGAGGATCTCCACTATGCCTTAGAAGTGCATTATGCACTCTTCCTTTCCTAGAGGGAAGGTTTGCAAAGTTAGAAAATTGTCTAGGTCTAGAAGGGTGAAAATCTTGAAAAAATCACCGAGTTAGGAGAAAAATCAAGTGTGACACAACTCAACTTATGGGTAAAAATTAGATAGGACCTAATCCTAATGGAAATTAACCCAATGGTGTTTACCCATGGTAATGTAACTAAAACTCTCATATGGTATTTTCCCAACCATGGTATTTGCCCATGGTAATGTAACCAAAAAAAGGTTATAAATAACCAACCTCACTTGGTAAGAAGGTAGAGGGTCCAACACAATGTAGTTGAAATTATCATTCTCATCTAATAGAAATTAGTTTTCTAATCTATTTTTTTGGTTGATTTATTTTTTTATGTGTTTTTCTTTATCTTTGTGCGACAATTACTCAAATTTTGTGCGACAACTACTCAAATATTGGCCCCTCTAAAATCTAGATCAGTGGTATTAGAGCTAAAGAGCTAAGTGTGGCAATCAAGGTTCTATGAAAGTTTCATATGCTCTCTACCATAAATTGTTTCAATCAGTGGTATTAGAGCTAAAGAGCTAAGTGTGGCAATCAAGGTTCTATGAAAGTTTCAGATGCTCTCTACCATAAATTGTTTCAATATGAAACGTTGTGGGTATCCATTGCTGAGAATACTTTAGTAGATGCCTGTAGCCATCACAGGACCTACTTCGACAATTGTTGCTGGATTTTTTTTCCCATTTTCTATTTGGCCGGGATTCAAATCCAGTTTCTTTGGCACTTGTTCGTATTGTGGGTTTGTGTGTTGTACTCTCATTTTATGGAAAAATGTATTCTTAAGAGGAGAATTCGTATAGCTTTGCACAATGTACATCTTCGAGGGTGTTGCGAACATAGGATAACATTGCTGTTGGATTTTTGGTTTGTTCAGATAAATGGCATTATCTTCGACAATTATTTCTTTCTAGATTTATAAATCTCTTGTGGGCCACGTCAGTCTGTAATCAAGATCTTAGAGACGTGTTTTACGCTATCGTGAGTTCCATTTATCTGCAAGCATCATCGAAATTTTATTTTTTTCGGAATGATTGAGTTAAGAATTAAAAGAAAAAGTTTAATGCTGATGAGTAATTTAAAGGATCCAGTTGCTAATGGGAAGTTCTGAGATTTTGAAATTTACTTCCCCGTTTTCTAGTGTGATAAGATCAATCGAATCACAGAGGAGAGGAAATCTGAGCATTTTGCATTCCTTTTGGAAGTCGTATAGAAGGCTACTTGCAAAGCTCTTCAATGGTGGATGATCAACATGTTTATCTACCGTAGCATCTTCGAATGGAAATGCGAACGTCGCCGCTCGGGAAAAGGCCCCACACCCTTGCATTGTGCAACTCCCAAAGGACCAGGTATACATGTGTGTCGTCCCGCCACAACAACGTTACACTCCTTCTCAGCCTCCCCGCTGTCATCAGAATCCTTGCTACTGCTGCCTCGCTTGGATTTTCTGCCCACTTATTCTTCTCATGGTGATGATATCCATCACCGTTAGTGTCTTCTACATAGTTTTCTAGCCTTAGATTGTGAGCTTCTCATTGAATGGGATTTACGTTGATTGAATACCACCCTTGTGCACATAAAGTTGGCAGCTTCCAAAATCCCATTCTTTATTGGCCTGAAGTCTACCCTGGTCCAGATGCGGGATCACTTGACTACTAATGCTGATGCCGAGGCTAGCTCAGCCCAAGCTGCTGAACCCATAGACGATGGGATCAACGCTGCTGAGCTGCGCTTTAACGAGGTCGGATACAAGCAGGAGTTCAGAAAATAAATGACATTGTTCATGATTCTAGTGATTTCATGTTATTCATGGGAATATCGCCCCTATATGGGTCAAGCCTTCAGTATGTCGGGCCCGCGCCTCAAGTTTGGGGATGGGTTGTGGTCTCATTTTTCATGGCCTTCGTTGCCATTTCCATGTCTGAGATTTGCTTTCATTTGTTACCACTGGCTCATTGTATTTCCGGGCTGCTCATTTCGCTGGGCCTAGGTGGGATCTATTTGCATATGCATGTTGTGCTTCGCTGGAAACCATTGGTCCAATTGCACGTATTGGAACTCAGGCTTATGCTGGTTCACGAACCATGTAGATTATTACCTTGCTGAGATTTGGGACAAGTAAAGGCGGAGGGTATTTGGCTCCATGTAGAGTCTTTCTAGCCATGTATGTCATGCCCCCAAGCCTACGGTGGTCTTTCAACCATGCCGGCGAGGTGCAGAACCACCGAACACTTTCTTTTTAACAATACTTGTGTACATGGACTACGCCTAATTCACAACCGTATACTTAGTTTGTGTTTCGCAACCAAGTATAATATGCAATTAACCTTTATATCAATGAACACCCATACTTATTCATTATCCACTGCAATTATAAAAGAAGACAACAATTTCACGATATAAAGGGGAGGGGCAACTCCCGAACAAGTCTTCCCAGCAATTATATTATATCAGTTTTCCAATAATACAATCATCACAAGTAATTCTTGACAAACTCCAAGCCAATACTTAGTTTCTTTTACAACATAGGCAAAACATCATTTACAAAAATCGTGCCACTCTTGTACGGTAGGAGGGTGCTCACCCGAGACACCTAGAACTCCTCCTCAAGCCTTGCACAATTATGCACCTTCGTCACCCACTCACGGCACACCTTGCCAACCAACCATAACCAAGAGCCAACTGCGCACTCTCCAAGTGATGTGCATGAGCTATGCTTATTTCCTAGCCCAAACTGCGCACTTCTCTTTGCTATGCGTAGCTCCAAGAGATGTACGAATGAAGTGTGTTTGAATTGTCTCCAAAATTAGCCCAATGCCTTCACATATATACACATCGTTGGAGGGTGGTCGCTCGTCCAGCCGACCCCTAAACAGTGGCTTACACACTTTCGTAATGCCCCGGAACGATGTCGGCCAACCCCATATGAATGCCTTCGTATCATGGGTATAAGTCCTCCCAATGCTCCACGCATTTCCCAAGTGTCGCAAAGTCGCTCTATCGTATCGTCGCACCAAACTTGTGGTTTCGTCGCATTGTGGTTCAAGCCTACCCGACGCTCCGCCCGCTGCGGTTCGGCACGCCCGCCCGGGCGCCCGGCGCCCGCCTGTCGCACTTCACCGAGGGTGTTACATCCTCCTCCACCTGAAGTCGTTGTCGTCCCCGACAACATCCCTAAGCATCAATATCCATGATGTCGACTCCTCCACATATGGAAAACATCCCTGCAACATATGTAGGACTCCATCTCCACCATGTCTCATCTCAGCAATCAACTGCCACCAAGATAGTCCATACCAAGGTATAAGTGTTCATGATCATCGACCACCTGCCACAATCTCCCCATGCTACTTTCCACCCTGGAAGACTGGTCCCTCCAACTCAAGCTACATGTCCACTGCAACAATGTGTCAACTCCATCATGTGCAAAAATGCCCATGATATATCAACAAGTGCTAACACACCTCAACCATGTGCCAACATCTCATCTCCACAATATGTCAAGTGCTCCATGAGAACACCTCTCTCCACCATGTGTTCTATGTGTTCAGCTGCCATGATACTCCAACACAATGTCAACATACCTCTGATCACCGCATGCTCCCCATGTCTGAACTAGATGGGTAGCTAATCCAACCATCACGCTCAAATCATGAGAATGAACATCCTCATGTCATCATCAATTGTTCCTCAAAACATTTGCCACGTCCTGAACTCATCAAGAACAAACCATGCTGAGGTCCATGAAGTAGCCCTCATCCCATCTGCAACATGTCATGATACTTGATGCCAAGCCATCCTTGCACCATCATACCTGCTCAACTGCTTTAAGGACTCACTGCCATGAGCAATTAACAATGAGCCCCATCTTCTTATCCATCTAAGAAGATGTAGAGGGGTTAGAGCCGGAAGGCTCACCCTCACTAATCATCTCGATCCATCTATCAGGATCCTCAACCTCCATCCTTTGTAGATAAGTGACCCGGTCTTCCTTTCGAACATCCGGCCTCACATATAACTCCCCATCATCATCCTCATCCTCAATCACCTCTAGCCTTCTTGTCAAATCCAAGATACTATCTAAAAGTGATTTGATGACCAATGACAGCTCAGTAAGCTTTGTCTCAACCATGGACAACCGCTTACTCATGTCACCCATTTTCTTCTCATCCCCCATTTGCATCACTGCCAATTTACAATCAGGCATAGTCACACCAAAGGTAGGCACACCAATGGGTACATCTTCCCTTCCATCATAAATGTACAGTTTCTTCAAATGTGGAACAATCATGGCATCATATTGTTTCATAAATTCCATCCCCAGCACAGCCTCATAGTCATCAATCTGCACTATAGTGAAGTCCACCTTTATGGTCAATTCACCAAGTGTTGTGTCCACCTGTTCAGCCACACCAAGAACTTCATCCGGAGGAGAATTCACTGTCTTCATATGTGCCTTAATAGGTACATATTTTAGCCCAATCCTTCTCGCAGTATCTTCACCCATGAAGTTGTGAGAAGCCCCACTATCCACCATAGTGAGTATATTAGCATCTCCAACCTTCATCCAAACATACTCCAACTTATTCCTCTCAGGATCCTTCCGAGAGATCACCTCTGTAGCAGCAGCTCCAAGTATCTGCATCAACCCCATAGAAGCACCTTCATCTTTCGCATTAGATTGTGCTATGGCAGCCACTTTCGGTCTAGAAGGACAATTCTTCACCGTATGTGGTCCAGCACATATCCAACACTTCAAGACCTTCTTCATCTTTGAACTATCATCCAATTTCGAAGCATCATCTTTCTTCTTGTCTTTCTGCTTGTTGGACTTCTTCTTTCTATCATCAGAAGTCTCATCATAATGCTCCACCAACCTGTCAACAACAACAAAAGCTTCTTCAAGTGTTCTAATCCTTTGTGTCTTCACCTTATTGCGAGCCCAAGGCTTCAACCCAATAATGAAGTTAAACAACTTGTCTCTCTCTGCCATGTCAGGTAGCTCAAGGACCGCACTTGCAAACTCCCGCTGATAAGTCTGAAGGTTCCCTATCTGCTTTATGTATTTAATCTTCATCCTTGCTTCCCATGTTTCATCCTAAGGACTAAAATGGGCCTGCAAAGCTCCTTTCATCTCATCCCACGAAGTGATGTCACTAGCACTGCCACTGGCAATCTGGTCCATCCTCCTTCGCCACCACATCTTTGCATCCTTCGTTAGAAACTGAGCAGCTACCTTGACCTTAGCCTCATCATCAGATAGACCCAACCGCTCCAAGTATTGCTCCATGTCCCACAAAAAGTTGCCAAGAGTCTTTGCACTCCTTGTACCATCGAATGATTCCGGTTCCTTGACTTTCACATGAGGCACTCCTCCACCTGAGCCATGCCTCATGGCCTTCTTCAACACCGCTATCTCATCCTTCGCTTCGTCAAGGGATTTCTTCAAGTCCACGATCTCTGCAAGACCCTGGTCCCTTGCTGCTTCAACCTCCTTGACCCTTATTTCAAGTTGTGTACACATAAGATCAGTGTACTCGTGTTGAGTTCGGAGTTCATCAAGTTCATCTTTCATCTTCAAAGTTGCCTCTTGCTCTTTCACAACCAAGTCAATCTTCTTTTCAAAATGATCTTCCAAGTACTCCATTCTTTCCAACACTTTTTGCATTAGACCAAGGGTAGTATCCTTGGCATCACGACTAGATCCAACCTGGGATTCAGCCACTGCCAATAGCCTTCTCCTTCTTTGCAACCTAGTCTCGACCATGCACCAGCTTCACCTGCAACCCAAGTCCTTGATGCAACACTTATCAGGAAGTGTTTCATCAACTTCTTTCCCTGCAAGAACCTGTCACCAGAGTCACTTCTTCCAAGTGTTCCCACACTTGCACTTCGTCGCGAGCTTCACCAGCTCTGATACCAACTGTCACGCCCCCAAGCCTACGGTGGGCTTTCAACTGTGCCGGCGAGGTGCGGCACCACCGAACACTTTCTTTTTAACAATACTTGTGCACATGGGCTACGCCTAATTCACAACCATGTACTTAGTTTGTGCTTCTCAACCAAGTATATATTAGTTATCCTTTATATCAATGAACACCCATACTTATTCATTATCCACAACAATTATAAAAGAGAACAACAATTGCACGATATAAAGGGGAGGGGCAACCCCCGAACAAGTCTGCCCAACAATACATTATATCAGTCTTTCAATAATACAATCATCAAGTATACTTGGCAAAACTCCAAGTCTATACTTAGCCAAATTTTACAACCGAGGTATAAACCTGCCTTTACAACATTCATGCCAATCTTGCACGGTAGGAGGGTGCTCACACGAGACACCAAGAACTCCTCCTCAAGCCCTGCACAAATCTACAACCAACATCCGGCACACCTTGCCAACCTTCCACCGTCCAACAAGAAATACCAAGTATGTAGCCTTCACCAAGTAATGTGCATGAGCTATGCGCACTCCTCCGTTTCTGCGCACTTCCTCTTGTCCTATGCGAAGTTCACAAGTGATATGCATTGAGTTGATTAATGCCAAATGAATGCCAAGTCTCATCCATATATACGCATAGTAGTGAGGGTGGTGGCTGTCCAGCTGACCCCTTAACGTGTGGCTTACACACCCCAACATTCGCCCATGGAACAGTTGGCCAACCCCTTGTACATGCCCACGCACATCGGGTATAAACCGCCATCGTTTCCACGCTATTTGCCAAGTGTCGTAAAGTCGCACTTCTTTCGTCGCATCGTTTCGTCGCATTTCCTCTGCACTTCCGTCGTTCGTCCGGTTGGTCGCACCCGCCCGTTGCACCGTCGCACGCCCACCGTGCATGCACGCCTGGTCGCCCGACGCCAGCCCGTCGCACAATCAAGAAGGCGTTACACTACATATGCCATATCGTCATTTTTCAGAGAAAGTTCCATAACCACTGCCTTTAAAGTACAAGACATCCTTACCATTATCTAAATGATCATACTCTTAAAATCGTTTCTACCCACTAATTGTTGTCACTACTAATACTTATTTACTACATTTTTTAAAAAATACTTTGTATATCATATTTTTCCATTCCTTTCTTTATCACTTTTTCCAAAACCTTTATATTATTTTTTTTTAAAGATACAATGATATTATTTGTTTTTTAGTATTTAACATTTTGAAGATTTAAAATTTAATGTTTTCTGAAAAATAGTTTCCACCCACTCGTGGTTGCTACTACTAATACTGATTTACCATATTTTTTAAAAAATACTTTGTATATCATATTTTTCCATTCCTTTCTTTATCACTTTTTCCAAAACCTTTATATTATTTTTTTTTAAAGATACAATGATATTATTTGTTTTTTAGTATTTAACATTTTGAAGATTTAAAATTTAATGTTTTCTGAAAAATAGTTTCCACCCACTCGTGGTTGCTACTACTAATACTGATTTACCATATTTTTTAAAAAATACTTTGTATATCATATTTTTCCATTCCTTTCTTTATCACTTTTTCCAAAACCTTTATATTAATATTTTTTTTAAACATACAATGATATTATATGTTTTCTTAGTATTTAACATTTTAAAGATTTAAAATACAATGTTTTCTAGAAAGTAAAATACAATTTACATAGGGAAAAAATAAAATACAAGAGTCAACTATAACAATTAAAAAAAAATTATATGTCCATAATTTATAAAAAAACCTACACAATTTGAGAATGTATATCATCTAATTTCTTAATAAACTAAAATAATAAATAATAAAACGTTGAAGTATGTAATGTTAAAAAAGGAATAACCATAATTGACGAAATTAAATATAATAAAAAAATATAATAAACGTATTTGAAAGATTTATTACAGTAAAGGACAAATATTTAAGATTTATCTAAATTAATTTAAGATGGTATGGGATCACCATATATGGGCGACGCTTCTAGAACGGAATTAATTTGAAGATAATTTTTGTATCCTTTCACACTAACGGTGTAGGATAAATGGGTCTGGTAAAGAAAATATTTGAAGATATTATATATATATAATTTGAATGTTTGATTTTAGAGGAAATATTAATTATTAAATTCATTCAATTATATTTTATTTAATTATTAATATATTTCCAACTTAATTATTAATTTAATTAAATATAAAATTTTCAACCTAATTATTAAGTATAAAGATATTTTCTCATATAATAAATTAATTTAAGACTTATTCACAGAAGATAATCATTTTTTAATTTAAAATATTAAATTTCATAAAAATGAAATTATATTGAATGATTTCATTTCTGCATTTCACGATTTTATCCTCACAAACCCAATTATTTTATTTAAAAAACCATTATCATTATGTAATTTACCCCTAAATTTTTTTCTCATAAAACATGATATAAATGACAAAAACCTCAATTCAACCATTATCCTTAGTCTTAATGTTGGTTCCGAGCCCTCTTTATATAATCAGAATTTGTGTGTCGTCCCTCAGACAGCACGAGAGTACACAAAGGGGAGTCTTGGGATCCAATCATACACATAACAGTTTGGATTTATGGCAACATTATCTTAAGACATAGGGTCAATTAATAATAATTATACGGTCGGTGTTGACAGAATTCAAATCCTTGGCCCACGCGTTCATCCATTAATGGATTTATTAAATGGCAACGGCACAATTCTCGAGTAAAATTAGGGATAAGGCAAGGGGACGTGTTGGGTATCCTTGCCACTTGCCGGTCGGTCCAAATTTCCCGCCTATCCATCCTTAGTTAACCAGGACGACTCCACCCACTCGTTCACCCCACCTACCTACCCATGTTTGTCGTGAACACCAACTTTGATTTGCCATGATTTTGTTGTGGGAGGTCCAGTACCAGGGGGACGACTTGTTTCCCACTAATCGGGCGCCACCTGTCTCGCTGCAAATATCTCTGGTTCAACTCTCGTGTGACACGTCACGTCGTAAAAACGAAGCCCAACAAATCTCCGTTACCTTCCCAACTGCCAAACAACGACGGACAATTACAAACCCTAACGGAAAACCAGAGAGGACGACTCCGTCTTTTAACGTTCACATCTTTCGTACTCTTTTTCGCCGTAACTGCCATTCATACCCTCGCTCTCTTCTCACGGAATCCACTCACTGCCCGCCGCGTGTACTGCTTTCTTCTTGAATTCTGGCTCCCCTGCCCTACCCGAACAGCTACAAATATTGGCTCTGGGCACCCCACCAGATGCTGTTGTGTTCGAGTCTGACCGGCTACGTTTACGCTTTCATTCTGAGTAAGAGTGTTCTGTATTTGTGAGTGCGAGCGAGAAAATGGCTCAGGAGAATGTGGCGGCTGTGGCAGAGAACGGTAAGGGAAACGGTGCTGTGGCTAAGCTGCCGACCTTCTCTATTCTGAAACCCCATTTGATTGTGGAGGCTCCGCATGCTGCGGACGCCATAAGTTTCTATAAGCGCGTGTTTGGGGCTGAAGAAATTGCGAAGTCCCATCATCCCAAGCGTAAGGCTGACCAAGAGCTCCCTCTCATCCTTCACGCCCATTTGAAGTTCGGTGCTGCCGAGGTTATGGTCTGTGATGAGACCGAGGAGGCCGGTGCAGAGTACGCTTTCAGCTCGCTCCTCTTGTCTTTTCTTTAATTTCGTCTCATTTTGTATTTTCATTTTCGGCCGTGAACATTTCAATATAGTCGAAGCTCTAGGCCGCCTCTGTTATTTATGCCTAGTGTTTTCACTCTGACTTCTCATTTTTAGAAGTAGACCGGTCGCAATGCTGGGCGTATTCTATGCAACCCTTTCTTTTCAGTTGTAGGAAAGTTTGTCATAAGTTCTGTCTTTTAAATTCACTTGTTTGCAGTTTCTTTGATCCCTTGGACTGTAAAATGTATATTCTGCGATTCTGTTTTGGTCATTTTCCTTTAATCGAATGTTTTAGGCAATTTTGCTTGTTTTTTGGTCATTGATTTAGATTCTTTGAAATTCTTGACTGTAAAATCTATGTTGCAGAAGATATTTCTGGTCAATTTTTTTTTAATCAAAATGTTTTAACTAGGAGGACTTTTGCTTCTAGATGACGAGGGTTTCGGAAATGACTAAAGGTCGCTTTGTAAGCCAGTTTTGAAGTCATTTCCATTGAACTTGTGCCTCTGTAGTTGTATTCTGAATCTGAAAGCCGATTACTGCTTTTCGTGATTGTTGAAAACCTAGACGACGGAACTTTTGCTTTTTGTTTTCTTGCTTCTGCACTGGATAACTACAGCCGATTACTGCTTTTCGTGATTGTTGAAAACCTAGACGACGGAACTTTTGCTTTTTGTTTTCTTGCTTCTGCACTGGATAACTACAGCGGTTTTCTCATCTTTATCGACTTGGGGGTTTTGTTGAACATAACGGCACTTATGCCAAAGCTCTACAATTCATATACGTTAGTATCCCCTGTACGTAGCACTTGTATACCATAGTTTTGAATGGATTTTGACTGTAGACTGTTTAATTCTGATAGTTTTCATTTGTTTTTCATGTTCTTTAAGCGGTAAATATGTTCTGGCAGCTGGTATTTAGTACATGTGGTTGTCATTGTATATCTGTGAATCTTCTTTTAAGGGATTTTTTTACTGTTCGATTTTTTATTTTAATTTAAAGGCTTCCTTTGAAATGGAGCTGTCTGTAACATTTGACAGTTCGAGAGGAGCTGTTTGGCCGTAAATGTTGTAAAGCTGTTTGCCTGTTTCATGGTGGGGTTTCTGTGCTAATATGATGCGTCGTATGTGTGACAGGGTGAAATCGCCGGTGGCCCTCAAGGGCACCTCAGTGATTCTCCATTTGGAGACGGACGACGTTGATGCGGCAGTTAAACTAGCGGTAGAGGCCGGGGCAACTGTTACTGAAGAGGTTGCGGAACGTCCTTGGGGTCAACGATACGGAAAGGTGAAGGATCCCTATGGTTTTGTATGGAGTTTCGCTACTACCATTAAAGAGTCTGTTGTAGCTGAGGAACACGCGCAAGCTTAAGCGTACGCTTAACTTCTGCGTATTTTGCGTCTAACCTTTTTTTCTTGACTATTCTCCGGCCGAACTCGTAATTTGAAAGAATACGAGCGACGGAGTAAAGCTATACGGTTTAAATTTTGTAGGCATCTTGATTCTGAAGTTCCACGAAGGGTTTGTACATATGCCCTTCTTTGCTACTGTTACAGGTCTTTTTAGACGGATTGATGATAACTATTGTTTCAGACATGTAATATTTGGAACTTCTTTAAAGATCAAGTTCGTTATGTAATATTTTGAACTTCTTTAAAGATCAAGTTCGTTATCGCTCAGTCTTTAATCTGTTTCTGTGGGTGTTTTGACGAGCATTGCATGATGAAAGTGGCTTATTAATCAACGATCTGATGTGATTGTAATGCACGCGAAATAGTCGTCGGGCCTCGTTTGAAAATTACGGTTGAATGCTTATTTTAATAGTAGTCGGTTATGGAACTTTATTGTTGTTTTTCTGTGAAAGCGTTATCCTATATCTGGCGGTTTTATTTAGTTAAGAATGGATGATAGTGGTTTCGGCAGTTATTTCGAAGTTCTTTAGTTTGCCCTTATTTTCTTTGATGACTTAAATTAGGGTTTTCCGACATATTAACTAAAAGTGATTTTCCATCATAAGCGGTACGAGGCGGGATCGCGTCATGTCCTTGGTTTCTCATTCATGCATTTTCCTTGTGAATAAGATAACACTTGTCAGCGTTGCGCTTGATGTGTTCATTCACTTTCTTGTGAAAGTATTGCCAGATTTCGCGTTGTCGATGACAGGCGTGGCTTTTATATTTTACGTGTGGGCACGCGTGATATTTTTAGTTGTCTTTGAAAATTGGGTTGTAAAATTATCTGAGTTGTAATTATATTAATTTATTATTATTTGACATTTGGCTTATTGGAAAGTTAAACCGGCCCTGTTATGGGGGAAGCCCAGATAATAGAAGTTTCTCTTTGATTTGTTCGAGGCAAGCCATGACCTCCAAACCTGCAGTAGGGGGCGCACAATATATAATGAATATAAAATAAATGGATGGTGAAAGGGACACGTTTCCCATTTTTACTTTTTTAAGATGGTTGACATTAATATTAAATTTGTTTTAAGATTTAATTCTTCTCTTGAGATTTATTGTTTGTTTCAGCTATTCCAGTAATTGTCTTTTGAATGTTTTCAGAATATTACAGTTTTACATCCCGATGGGTTAGTATTATAAAATAATTTTATGAAGGGCGCGTTATAAAGGATTACTCTTAGAACGGTGAAGAGGTATGAAGTAATGATGAGTAGCATAATTATTAAATATCATTTAAATTGTTAAATAGTATAATGGAATTGGTTTGTCTTTTAAATAATAATTAAAAATGGTTGGAAAATGTGTTTTGGTCATAAGGTGGGGGCTTTATTTGGTTGTGGATTTGTGTTTTTTTCACTTGTGTACTGAAATGAAAAATGCAGTTGACATAAATCATTATATATTCAAGAGAATTATATAGATAATAAATTTGCTTAAGCTCCAGTTAAGTATTTATTGTGGTGTTTTATTTGTTATTTGAAAGGCGTTTTATTAAACACATTTTCGAGTGTTGCAGTCATTTTTATTTTTGCAGCACTGTCACTTGTTAAGGACTTAAATCTATGGAGCTGGTTTTGTTGCGAGAATTTGAATGTGTATTGCAGTGCATTCTTTATTACTGGGTTAAAAGGAATATCCTTCAAAGATTTTAATTTTATTATTATTATTAATTTCCTTTTACCGATGAATGATAATTTCAATGTTTTTAAGTTTCTCCCAAGTAATCTGTTTTTCCATCCAGGGGCCATCTTGTGACCCTTCTAGTTAGTTGCCGAGCAAAACTAGCGGTTTAATGGTTTATCACAATGTTAGCGGTTTTATGACATGGGTTAGCATTCCGTGGGAACGAACTTTGTTATTGACTCGAACTATGTTTTCAGACAAAAGCTCGAAACGAATTACTACAACTGTCTTAACCTGCAGTACATGGTGAGTTTGTGACCATGTTCATGGCTACAACTCGTTTCTGCACTGCAAGGTGGTGAGTTTGTGACCATGTTCACGGCTACTACTCGTTTCTGCACTGCAAGGTGGTATTTTGACCATGTTTATGGGTACTCGTGTCAATATCGAGCGATTACATGGAGTGAGGTGGCTCCGGTCATTTGATCTGGGGATGTTTTTAAATTTCCGTTTTTACAGAAAATTGGTTTGCGTAGAACGCACGCATATTGATGATAATATTATTTTTTGCTAACCCCAGAAGAAGTGGTGCACGCATATTGATGATAATATTATTTTTTGCTAAACCCAGAAGAAGTGGTTACAGGAAACCTAACCTAAACTGCCCTGTACGTTCATTAAGTCTTTGGCTTGGTGAGTTTTTAACTGTTTGATGTTTTAGTATTTATTACTAAAAAATATAAGCGTATAAATGGACTTAATTCTATAAAAAAATTTAATACATCCAAAATATAAACGATGAAATTTTTTCAAAAGAATTAAAGTGAGTACCCTATACATATAAATAAATAAATAAATATTATTTAAAAAAAATGTTATTAGTGTTTTTCGTGAGCTGGGTTTAACACTAAGATGGGTTTGAATTTGGATTTTCACAAATATTAAATAAAAGAATAAAAAGTAAAACTATTTTATTATTTAAAAAAAAAATGTTAATTGTGTGTTTTGTGAGCTGGGTTTAACACTAGATGGGTTTGAATTTGAATTTTCACAATTATTTAAAGTAAAAGGAATAAAAATAAGATTGTTTCTTTTATTTTAAATAATAATAATTGTGAAGGTGAAATTGGGATTTACTTTTAATTAATTTTTTTATTTGGAAGGTGAAATTTCTAAAATAAAAAAGTGTGTAATTCAATTCATTACAAGGATAGTACTAGTGTTTAATTTGAAGGGTGAGTTTATTATTTTTGTTTGTTTGTTGTTTTGATCACTTTTCAAGACATTTTGCAGCAATAATCAAAGTTTAATATACTTCCACTTTATTGTTAGATCAACTTTATCATGGCTGCTTCAAAATTAATCAGGGAAACTGTCCCTTGTAAATATTAAGTATCATTTTTTACATTTTCTTCTATTACTTTGTCCTACCCTTTGACTTTTCTATTTTCAAATCTTTTAAATTTCATTGTTTCTTTATCTTTCTAGTTTGCCAAGTGTTTCCACAGTTATATTTGCTTTAGAATGATTTGTATTTGAATAATTTCTTTATTTTATAACGACTTTTTTTTTTTTTCCATAGTTAACTAGATTTTGTCCATATCACTATGCAAAATAGTCCAAATTTTATGATCTCTCAGTGAAGCTTTCAGTGATGGCCCTCATTTCTATTTGGCTTTTTACCATCGTTAATTTCAATGACCCTTTCCATCTGTTTTGAAAATGGATAATGCACAAATAAATAATTTTATAGATTCATTTTCATGTTATATTGGATACAACATTGAGTCTCTATAATGCTGCCTTCTCACAATTGTTATAGGTAGAAATTTATTGGACAAAGGCTAATCATAAGAAAATCTTTGTTTTAAATGGGCATTTAAACTTCCACTATCACAATGTTTCACTTTCTTCTCTTTTATGATTACTTTGAAGCATAATTTTGTTGTATAAACCTCTTTACATTTGTTTCTAGATCTCACAATTTCATTTGTGTTTGTATTCAATTTAATGCTACATTTGATTTTTAACATGTAGTTGTTTTTTATTAACAATGTTGCTAGATAGTGTATCTCTTTGCTTCTTATCATTGTTACTTCAAAAATGGTATAAATACCCTCACACTCCCAAACAATCATCTCTTACTTTTGTTTTCTTGCCTTTCTATACTTTCTGAGCCAACTATCTCCCTAACAAAGAAAAAATGTGAAGTAATAGTGTCCAATTCACTAAGCCTCCTATGTGCTTTTTTCTGCACTTTTTATCTGGTTTTCGTTGTCCAGGAACATTATATTTTTCAATCATTAATTTCCCCAAAATCTATCTACATATTTTTCAATCATTAATTTTCCCCAAAATCTATCTACATGCGAGATTCCCCATAAGCTCTTTTGAGATTAAAACTTGTTCAAATCAATATACATTTTTTAATCTTCTCTGTGGTTTCTAATAATTTCCTTTCAGCAAAAGAATATCTTTTTTTTTTTTTATCTTTTGTCCATAAAAAGAAATTAAAACATTCCCTTATTATTCTATTCAAAACTTCTTTCAAAATATAAATAACTCCATTCAATATTCATTATACTAAAATCAATCTATTTTTTTAAATAATCACTTTTGAAACTAAACTACCTTGCCCCTTTTCATAAACTCAACGCCAGTACTTCACCAAAACCATTAAGTCCATTAAATGTGGAGTAGATGTCAAGCATAAATATTTAACATATGACATTTAACAAATTTAATATAATGTCAATGTAGACCTTAAGTCCATTAAATGTGGAGTAGATGTCAAGCATAAATATTTAACATATAACATTTAACAAATTTAATATAATGTCAATGTTGACCCTAATTAAAATAAAATAAAATTTAAAAACTCTCAAGTCTAGTAGGAGAAAGACAGTTGTAATTTTTAACATTTTGATTTAGTCAAATTACATACAAACAAAATAAATTTAATATTTAAAAATCACAATAAAACTAAAAAGTTAATAATTATAATTATTGATAAACATTTTTAATCAATATAATGACATAAAAATAAAATAATAGAAAAAGAAATAAAAAAGAAATAATAATATAAAAATAAAACTAATAAAAAATAAAAATATTTAACTCAAATAAAATATAGCCAATGGAAAGATATAACAATTTGTTGTCCCAAATCTGAACTTTTTGTGTGAGCTATATATGCACATAAAAATTGGCAAAGTGATCTAGGGATTAGAACCTTAGTTGTCAATCTTACAGGTAAAGGTAAGTCATTCCCTGCACAACATAAATGTTTTCAAAAAAAATTTAGGGATTCACATTTTAGTGATTTTGATTCATGTATTTATAGTTCTGTCTAAAATTTATGCTTTATTTTTATATAATTATCTGTTTTTCGTGTAGATCCATCTTAATCCTAAGATCTATCAAATGCCGAGAGGGATCAAATTTGTCAAAGTATAAACCTTTTCCAGTTTTGCACAAAAAAAGAGATTTACACCTCAAGAAATTTGACCCCGTTTAATGATTAATAGGTCCAAAATTAAAATGAATCTAAGTTGTTTTAAAACTCAAAAAAACCATTAAATTTTAATGAAAAAATAAATATTTTAAACTTTACACTGTGTATGATAAACTTGAACATTGTTACACATTTGTTATAAATAAAATGATCTGATGTTTTACTATAATTTTGCGAATATGAAATGAAACTTTATTTGAAAATTCAAATGAAAAATCTAAATTGCATGATAAAATCGAACATGAGATTAGCTTCGTGGTTCTTTGATGGAAGGTAAAAAGGTATTTTGTATTACTATTATATATATAAAAAATAAAATATCTGTTTTATGGGAGAGAGGTTAAGTGTAAATTTAACTTAATAAATTTAAATTTAATATTAAGTTAGTTTTAGTTAAAAATAAATATAAATTTAATATTGGTTTTAGAAACTGAAGTGGAATTGGTGTAAATGCTTAATATTTAAACAATAATAAAAAGTTAAAACAATAATAATAAAATGTTAAAAGTAATATGTCTATTTAATTAAACAATAATAAAAGGTTAAAAGTAATATAGAGCCGAGTATGGTGGAGATTTTGTAGTGTAAACATATAGTAAAAGGTTAAACGTAATATAGAGCTGAGTATGGTGGAAATTTTGTGGTGTAAATATTTAAATCTTGGCACAATAACAATAAAAGGTTAAAAATAAAAAAAATAAAAAAAATTCAATTTGTTATATTGTAATTTTGTTTTGCATGACAGCTTAGCCTTTCCAACTCAAGTTAGAAATTATGCTCTAGGGAAAATTGCATAAATAATTATAAGTTACATTGGTCTTATTTAATAATGGTTGATAGACAAATCACCCTATAATCCTTCTTTGACAGAGACTAATAAATTACAACTTTACCCCTGCATAAGTGTGGAGGAAAACATAAATAATGGTGGGAAGTAACCTTGTAAGTAATTTTTTTACATCTTATTCATATCCATTTTATGTAGAGACTTGCTTAAATTATAGTGGGAAGTAATTGATGGTGGATATGTTATTTACTTGAGTATAAGTTAGAGTCCACATTTTTTCCCGTAAAGAAAATTCATAATTTCAAAGGAGAAATTACATGCTGTGGATGCCCGAGGGCATAGGCTGTAAACGTGGCTTTTTGTCCACTGTCCAAAACTAGTAAATACAATAAAACCCAAAGCTTTTTGTCCACTGTCCAAAACTAGTAAATACAATAAAATCCAAACGGTGTACTGTGTTGGTTCATAGACCACAATATAAAGTTCAAAAAATCACCCACACAGGTGTAGATGTCCATATTTACATTTTGATATATACATAGCAAAATCAATAAAGGTTCAAAATCATAAAGCTGTGAAATTAGACGCTGTTGCCCCTTTGAATTCCCCCATCTATATATGGCCTGTGAAAACACTGATAAATCTCTGCAGGGGTATGTTTGGCGATCATTTACTCTCCTAGAAGACGATGTGTCGCTTCTTTCAATAGCTTGTCAACAGTTTCATTTCTTTCCCTGTAGATGTGAGAAACAGAGTCTGATCAAAGAATGTTTTGAAAAAAACAATTTCTTCCAAAATAGTTCTCAAAGAGTAAGCAAAACAAACAGCGATGTTGTTAAACCAATCAGTCACAATCTTTGAATCTCCATAAATTTGTATATTTCGGCAATGTTTCAGAATGGCAAAGTATAACAGATGGTGTAGCGTTATCAATTCAACATGGTTATTTGTGCTCGGTACCAGTCCCATGCAAATTTGAAAGTAGTGTGCTTCAGATAGGTAGAAACAAATGCCACCCCCACAGCGATGCTGTCGGGTAGCCCCGTCAAAGTAAGTCCACGGTATTGATCTGTTTATATGTTCCTGTCAAATAATTCTAGGTCTCTTTTCGCTGTCATCATTTGGAAGTTCTTCAAATGCAACACAGATTTTTGAGGAGGGAGAAGGTTCCAGTTTATTGGTTTATCTTCAAAGATTTTGGTATTTCTCTTGAGCCAAATGTACCAAGAAACGAGTAGTGGGTGGTTCCTAGATTTTTCCACAGACGATGTACTCCACCAGTTTTCCCAAGCAGTGATAATATCGGCCCCCTGCCAGTTCATAGTCATATTTAGTGTTTGTAGGACTTGTGACCAAATGCTCCTGGTGGACGGGCAAGTAAGGAAAAGGTGTTGGGTCGATTCTTCTTCTTGGAGGCATAGTACACATTGGGTAGGACCCAAAAATGCCTTTCTTTTCAGATAGGATCCAGTGGGGATCTTATTTTCTAATATGTTCCACATCAACAATCCGGTGAGTGGAGGACCTTTAAAATTCCATAAGGTATCCCAGTAGCTTCTTAAGACCTTTGGTTTTCTATCTGCAATGATTATGTCATAGCCCTGTTTGGATGTGTATTGTCCAGATTTTGAGTGTGCCCAAATAAGTTCATCCTCTACATTCTTTAATCTGAGATGTGTTTTTGTGAGTGCCTGTAAATAGATTTGCCAAGTTCCACTCCATTCATTTGGTATGTGCTAGTTCTGTTTAATCAACGAAGCTTGTGTATGAAATGTTGTATTTTGCTGATCCCCGATCTATCCAAGAAAATTTATGCCCCTGCTGTTAAGGTGATGTATCAATCCATCTGGTAGATGATGGGAATTTCCACTGCCCAGCCATGGGTCAATTCCAATTCGGACTGAGGCTCCATTACCAATTTTCCATAGTAAGCCATCCTTAATTATGGGCATAGAAATGAGTATGGCCCTCCATATCACCGAAATGCCCTTCCTGTTTCAAGACGGGCTTATGATCCAGTGTACGATAGTCGACGGCCAGATGTATTTGTGTAGTATAACCTCAGCGCAAAGACTATTTTGTTTTCGTAGTAGCGAGTGTTGTATGGCTGCGAAGGCTTGAGCGAAGGCCGGGGGTAATTTTAATCCCCATCCTCCCCACTTCTTAGGAGTAGCGATTTTGGTCCATTTTACCTAGGGAAAGGGTTTGCCCTCCTTTTTTCCATTCCAGAGGAATTTGCAACAGATTTGATTCTGTGAAGGATCCCTCTTGGAATCTAGGCTTGTGACATCCAGTACACTGGGGTGGCTTCAAGCACTGATTTGATGAGGATAAGTCTGCCGGCCCTAGAAATGAACCTGTGACACCAGCAATGTATTCTTTATTCCACTTTTGTGATGAGCTAGGTCCAATTAGCAATCTCGTATCCATCTGGTTTTAGTCTGAAGCCCAGATATTTGAGTCCCCCCATCAAATCAGTGGCTTGAAAAGGAAATTTTTGTATGGCTAACTGAGATTCCTGTAGAGTACAATCATATAGGGATATGGTGGATTTTTCTTGGTTTATCTCCATTCCCATTGCTCTGCAGAATAGATTCAGAATCTCATTCAATGAAGTTGTGTCCCAGACACTCCCATTCAAGAAAATCAATATGTCATCTACAAATAGTAGATGTGTCAGATAGTATTGTTCCATGATTTTTAGTCCTCGAAGGCCCCCACTTTTTTTTTTTTGTATTTCTGAAGCAATGAGTCTACTCAATCCTTCCATGACTAATAAGAAAAGAAGTGGTGATAAAGGGCATCCCTGCCTTATCCGTCTATCAATATTGAAGGATGGAGTTGCAAATTCATTAATGAGTATGGCAAAAGAAACAGTGGAGATGCACCCCATGATCTAGTTGATGAGAGCAGGGGGAAATCCCAAATGAGTGATAATCATCTTGATATAAAGCCAATTCACTTTGTCAAAGGCCTTTGACAGATCTATTTTGAGAGTGAGTCCCTTGAGATTTTTGTGTTTGATGGAGTGAAGGGCTTCCTGGGCCATGCCAATGGCATCCTGAATATGACGATGGTGGAGGAAAGCAAATTGCTCTTGAGAAATGTGGTTTCATAATATAGGCTTAATGCGATTGGCAATGATTTTAGAAATGACTTTGTACAGGGAGTTGCAAAGGGATATAGGCCTGAAGTCATTGAAAGAGGCAGGTGAATCAGTCTTAAGAATCAAGGCCAAGTAAGTGAAAGTTTATGGGGGGATGGATATGTCCAGTGATTCTGCTTTCTTCAATGACTGCCAGCAGATCCTGTCCCAGCAACTCCAGGAAAGCCGAGTAGAACTCCACCGGCCATCCATCCGGGCTCGAACTCTTGTCTTTCTTGAACCACTTTAGAGTTCCTTCTAGTGCCTCTATGGTGACCGGTTGTATCAAATCCTCAACAACATCTGGTTCCACAAACCTTGGAAAATGACCTGCCAAGTTTATGATGTCCGGGTTATTGATGACTGCCGACGCTGTAAATTGGCTTTTGAAATGTGTATTCCCCAACCTGGCTAATTGAGGGTGAGTAGAGGCCCATCCATCTGGCTCACAGGGCAGCGACCAGATAGTGTTGGTGGCATTTCTACCGTTAGCAAAGTTGTGGAAGAACTTGGTATTTCCATCCCCTGCTTGTACTCAGATGGCTCTACTTTTCAACCTCCATTGTTCTTCCTTTTCAAGTAGCATCTTAATCTTTTGGTTCCCCAGGTTAATCTGATGTATTTTAGTATCATCCGATAAGAAACCAAGCCCCTGTTCATCTGTACGCTGTGCAATCTATAATTCTATGTCAAAAAGATGATGTTCATCTCTCAACTGCTTCCTCCTCGACCATTCCTCTGTCATAGTCCTGAGATTTTTGAGTCGAATACAGAAATCCACAACCATCCTCTGTTCTTGAGCGGACATTGAGCTCTCCAGAACTCAGTCACTAGATTGATGTATTTAGGATCTTTTAGGTGTCCAGTAAAGAATTTGTAAGGGGAGTGAGGCTTTTTTGTTGGTCCGGTGATTTGAAGAAATATGGGGAGGTGGTTAGAAGATCCTCCAATACCAACCCATTGTCTGTATAAGGGAATGTTACGGAGGAGATCTTCATGGATCAAGAACTGGTCCAATCTCCGACCCAGTGCAACATCCCCCGTCCTCCTATTATGCCATGTGGGCACTTTCTTGTTCATAAGAACATCAACTATTTTGTAGGTGTCCAGGAGTGTACTCATCTGATCCGAAATAGGGTAAATTTGTGCATGATGACCCCAGGATTCTTCCATTCCCAAAGAAAAGTTTAAATTCCCCCCAATAGTGGTGGTATTTGAAACAAGATTATGTTCCAACAAATTGAGCCAAAATTCCATTTTGTTCTAGTTTGGGGCATAAGTGTTGATCACTTTTAACTGGAGACCGAGCACCCCCACAAAAATGTCCATTTCGATGAATCCCCAACCGCCCCAAGACGATATGAGCTTGACAACTTTAGGGTTAATACCAATTGCAAGACCTCCAAATCTGCCATTGGCATCCAAACCCTGAAATACCCAGCCCGGCAGGATAGAGTGGAGGGTTCTGGTAATGATGTCAGAAGTGCCAAGGGTTCCTTGTAGGAAAAGGATGTCACAATTGGTATCGTTTAACAGCCTCTTGAGATCCAATCTCTTCTTGGGGTTGGCTAATCCCTTGCAGTGGTAGGAAAGCCAAATCATGGGGAGACAGGAGCAGAGGGCTCAGTTGCTCTAAGCGCCCTTTCAATGGTGGGTTATCGGCCCCTCGCGACATCTACCACCGCTGACTTGATGGCAGTTTTGATCTTGGATGGGCGCCCTCTGGTAGGTTTATATCTCTTGGAATGTCCGGGGGAGAGGCTCAAACCTAAAAGTGGGGTCTTAGGTCGAACTCTAGATCGGAGGTTGTAGGGATGGGATCCCCTCCCAGGGGGGGAGGAAGTGTGAGAAGGGGTAGTGGAAAAATCCCTGAGGGAGGTAGGAGTAGTGGAGAATGTGGGGGGCGGGGGGAGGGATGCAAAGATAGAGCAATGAGTAGAGGAGGGGGGATGCAAAGATGTATGCAGAGCAGTGAACATAACTTCTGAAAAATGTGAAGAGGTTATGGGAAAAGACTCATTACCCGGGAGAGAAGGAGCTTCCGCCGCTGATTTGGAGCGAGTCCGAGGAGGTGAGGTCGCAACTTTTTGCCGGTTTTTTGCCTTCTTTGTAGCTCCCACCGCCGCCTCAGTTGGTGCCTCTCCTTGTTTCTGTTCTCCCTTGTTTTTCTCTTCAGAGGTCTGTTGTTTTGTCCCCTTCGAGTTTTTCGTGGTCACTGAAGAAAGCAGTGGGCAATCCTTGTATAGGTGACCCACTTTGTGATACCTCCTACAACGAAATGGGACTCCTTAATAGTCCAGAAGTTGTTTGCGCGAGAAGTGTCTCTTGATTCAGTTACCGGAGAACCCACAGTATGAACATTTTTATGCCAATGTTTCAAATCCCAACTGGGATCCATCATCAAGACTTATGAATGATGATAAATAAGAGCTGAGAGTGATTTTTTCTTGTGTAGAGTGATTTTTTCTTCAAGCCCTGCGTTGGTGTCAAGGTGTACCAAAATCCTCGCCATAGTCATAATGCCAGTTTTTTTGTAGCACTGGTCATGCTCAAGGTAAACTCCCAGTGCATCTCCAATACGTTTGAACACCTGTGAGGTCCAAAACTGCATGGGTATACCAGGAAGTCTGACCCAAATAGGTCTTGCTTCGAGCTGTTCACTCTCTGGATCGAAAAGTGGATCCCATCTCTTCAACAGAACTGGAGCTAGCTCAATATGCCAGTGGTGCGATAATATCCATTCCGTGTACTCCTCCCTATGAAAGCGGAGCGCGAACCAACCTCTGGCAAAAACCCTAATAACAGGAATTTCCTTCAGCAAGGAACCCCATATCTCCACTGTCCATTGACGCAGTCACTCCACCGTGTAGTTCCAATCTCTTACATGAACAACAAGTACTTTCCTCGCTGTGTCCATAGCATTCGCCATTTGAACGTCTTCACCAAAAGTCAGGTTAATATCAGTGTCCACAGCTCTGAGACACTGGCCCTTTTTCAGCTTGTCCGTGCACCGGCCTGTAGGATAGTCTTTGAGTAAGTTCCTGCACGGTTCCAAGGAGCTATGCTGGGCCGATAGAGCAGGTCGAGTATTCGGTATAGGAGAGCTGAAACAACCCGAGCGTATCGGGGAATGAGGGTTAAAACTGCATGAGCCTGGATGAATGAACGATTGTGCAAGGCGTGGGGGATTGGAAGGGCTAGCGGGAGCCAAGGAGATGGAGGGAGGGTTCATAGGCAGGGAATGTTGCAGGGGATAAGGTGGGGGATGCTGCGGGGGATATGGCAAGGGGGAGTCAAAGGTGGGAGATGCCTGAAGACTGGTGCTGAGGAGATTCAGTGTGGCCGGAGAGGGGGGCATTTCAAAACAGGTAAATCGTCAACGTTGACAGTAGGATGCTGCCGTTTTCCGGAGAAAGGCGGGTGTTGCGGCGGTTGGACTGCAGCTGTCGTCCGAAGCGGTTTCTTCTCCCAGGGGTCCATAACCAGGGCAATTTGGTGAGCCCAAATTTCCTGTTTTGGCATGGGGTCCTCCTCGTAATCCACGAGATCATCTTCAACCATAGTAACCGACAGAATTACCTGACCTCCGTATGACCAGGGGAAAGCACGCTGTAGTGTATGAACAATGTTGCGGAAAAAACAACGGGTGATTCACACAAACAAACAATAAGATATCCACCGACAGACCTGAATATACCTCGAACTATACCTCGATGGAACTCGATCCTCTAACCTCTACCCCTCTACCTTTGACCCTCCTATACCTACACCTCGAAACTATCTACCCTGCTGACAGACATACCATAGGGGAGGGCCACCCACATAGCCAATCATAGCCACCCGACATACCATCCTACCAGCCGAGGAACCTTCAAAATAGACCCGTGAGAAGGAAGTGAGAAGGAAGGATCACATCAATGGCCAAGAGGATAAGAGAAGGTCCATGTTCCCAATTGCCAATCATTGTAAGTAAGCCAATAGTCAATCATTGCCAGGAGCTCATCATTGCCAACCGGTGAGTGCCAGTATTAGAGGTCAAAAACCATTAAAAAACTAACCCGTGGTCAGACCCGCAGAGATGACCATCCTGCTAACTCCAAAATCTCGCTCACTGGTAGTAAAAACCACAGTTCAGTAGCCAGAAACCCTAGGGTTCCGCCATGATTAGGGTTTCAGGTACTCTGCTCGCTGTTCCGCTGTTACCCTTTTAGATCAGATCAAGTTAGAGTCCACATATTAATGATTCCATAACCATATTTAAATTTAATTTATAAGCATATAAAAAGTTTATACTTATAATAAACTTACAAGATAACCAATGTATTAACCATGGATATCCACCCCCACTTTAACATAGATATTATTAACTTGTAAATAGGTTTTGTTACAATACCATGGGACAATACCATGACTTATCAATACCATATGCCGCAAAACCATAACTCATTACACAATAAAAAATAAAGATGTAAAATAAATTGGTTATTGACAGGGTAGAGACAGAGAGATTGGGGGAAGAGATAGATGGAGGTGGGAGAGAAAGGGAAAGAGAGAACTTGAGAGAGAGGAGAGAGGGAGGGAGAGAGAAATGGAGTTGGAGGGCGAGAGGGAGAGGGAAGAAAAAAAACATAGAGAGATAGAGGTGGAGAGAGAGAGGGAGTGACAAGGGAGAGATGGAGAGAGAGAGTGGGTGAGAGGAGATGAGGGAAGAGAGAGAGAGAGGGAAAGAGAGAGAGAGGGAGATAAAGAGATGGAAGGGGGAGGGAGATAGTGATAGAGTTGTACGACAGAGAGAGAGAGAGTGATGGGGAGGACAAGGTGAGGGAGGTGGGAGAGAAAGGGAGAGAGAAGAAGGAAAAGAGAGAGACCTTGAGAAAGAGAAGAGGAGAGATGGAGTTGAAGGGGGAGAGAGGGGGAGGGTAGAAGAAATACATAAAGAGAGAAAGGTGGAGAGAGAGAGGGATGGTGACAAGGGAGATATGGAGAGAGAGGGAGGGAGAGAGTGAGCAGGAGGGAAGAGAGAGAGGGAGTGATGGATCTAGCTTAGATATAGTATATGTGTATATAAAAACTAGCATAAATCCATCTTAACCCGGGATCTATCAAGCGCAAAAAAAATCAACTCTCTTTTCACTTTAAAAAAAGTTTATATCTCCAAAAATTTGATCCTTTCAAAACTTAATAGATCCAGAATTAAAATGAATTTACACTGATTTAAAATAAATTAAAATGAAAATTAAAACTTGAAATAATAAATAATTAAAAAAGAAAAAAGAAATCTTTATATTACATATTTTTATGATAAATATATAGAAAAAGTTGATCCAATGCAAGAGTATTATGTGAAATTCTGTTGATTCAATTGAGATTTTAAGATAAAAGTAACACCAATAAACAACTAAAAATTCTTCTATAACATAAATAATTAAAAAATTTCCTATAAACATAAATATTTAAAAAATTTAAATGATATAACAAAATAATAAGACTTATATCAAAAAAAATCAAAATGTGTATTTGAAGATTATATGCTCAAAGTTTGATCCAATCAAATTCAAATAAAATGGTAAAATTACAAAATTTGGAAAGCGAAAAGAGATTAAAATTTAATAATCCAAAAGAGACTATATATCAATAAAAAAAATCAAAATGTGCATTTAAAGATTATATGCTAAAAGTTTCATCAATCAAATTCAAATAAAATTGTAAAATCAAACTCAAATAAAATTGTAAAATTACGAAATTTGGAGGGCGAAAAGAGATTAAAATTTTATAATCCCAAAGTTAGCACAACCTCTTATATGGATAAACTTGTTTATTCAAGTAGCAAAGGGTTATTGGGTTGCAGAGAACAAAGAATGGAAAAGGGCTCAGGTGGGGTAGACGACAAGCACGGTACCAAATAATGATTAAAGGATTTGATAAAGTAGAGTTAACAAAAGAACATTTTGTTTTTGAATAAAAGAAGAAGGGGAAAGTTTTGAAAGAAGAGGACTATGGTTAAAAGCGAGTTGGTTAAGTTGACACAAAAGGACTATGGTTAAAAGCGAGTTGGTCAAGTTGACACTAAATATAATGCTTAAAGGAAAAAAAATTAGTATTATAAGTTCAATTAGGTGATCGAGGGTTCCAACCACTTGATGGGACCCAAATTTTATTTATTTGGAAATGATTTTGTATTCATTGTCAACCATGAGGCTATATTCCAAGGATTTTGTTGAAGTTTGTATTTTTTAAATATCTGTGGACTTTATGAGATAGTTTTCTTGAGAAATGTTTAAGGGAGGAAACCTTTATTTCTACCAGCAATTTTAATATGGTAATGGTAAAAGAGGAAAAATATGAGGTTTTAAGAAATATGAGGAAAATTTAAGGTAAAAGAGGAGTGTGAAAAATAAAAAATATATTACCAAAATCAAATTTAAAAGTATCAATAAGATTTAAGACGATAGTGTTAATTAAATGGGTAAATATTTTTAGAGGAAAAAGAAAAAATTTATGTTTCTTAATTGTATTTTCAATTATCATTTTCAGATTTATTTAAATTTTAACGTTTGTTGGATATGTATTAATTTTTTCATCTAATTAATATTTGCAATTCATACTTTTGATAAATACAATGAGATAAACCAAAAACACATAAAATTTATTTCTTTCACAATATTTGAATCCAAATTTTTTCATATATTTCTAATATTTGCAATTCATACTTTTGATAGACACAATAAGATAAACCAAAAACAAATGAAAATCATATTTCTTTCACAATGTTTGAATCCAATTTTTTTCATATATTTCTAATTTATTTCATACTTAGTGTTTTAAAAAATATACCAAACTAATACTTATTAAACACAAAATTTGTTTCCACATCAAACAAATATATATTATTTATATTTAAATTTATAACTTATTCGACTATATTTTTGGTTTAGAAAAAACATATTTTAAATTTATTTATTTTTTTAATAAAAAATCAATTGATATATAACTCTTAAAATTTACCTTGCAAAAATAAGAGAACAAACATCGATGCTATTTCAAAAAGGGTTTTATATTTTTGCATATCGACATTAGAGACGAGAAACCATCTTCTCTATTTAATTTTAATTCTATGCGGTTGGAATGTTAATCGTATCAAATGTTTTGTAAGTTGTAAGCAAAAGCATAATGACCTTGAGGAAGGTAGGCTATGACCCATTTTTAAAGAAAGTTGCCCTTAAAGATAAAATCAAAGAATGGGTAACATTTATCCCTAATATTGATAAAAACTTTGATTCATTATAACATATAATATTATTGATAAAAACTTTGGTTCATTATGGGACATTAGTAGAGGTATAAACTTCTAAAAGAATGAGATTACTAAATACAAACATTACAGTAGCAGTAGCCGGAGAATCAAAATTTAAGGTGGAAGAACCAAAATTGTGAATAAAAGTTGAGCCAAGGAGCGAGGAGAGAGATGAGAGTACCAATTTTTCAAATTGTTTCTCTCAAGTTTGAAATCACAAAATAGCATATTGTTAGGAAGGAGTGCACAAATTTTGAGGACTTTTTTTAGTCTAGTGGTTTCCCATTACAAAGGAATTTACATGGGGCCTTCAACTACAAATATAGGAGAAATAATGACTATGTTATCTTCCTCTTTCTTTGGGAAGATGGGACAATGAAAGAGAAAATGATGATTTGATGGGCTCAACACCTTTGAGGAATTGTTAGGTGTTTTAAAGTCATTTCAAAGGACAAGGCACCATCCTTGGATGAGTGGTCAATGGGATTCTATTTGATTTTCTATGATTTTATTGATGTTGACATCTCAAAAGTAGTAAAGGAATTAAGATCTAAAAAGAGAATGTTAAAGAAGTTTAGTTCAATTTTTATTAAAAATATTCTTAGGAAAGAGAATTTGGTCTATTTCATCATGTAATTGTATAGGGAAAATAATTAAAAAATTCATTACACAATGTTTGACCTTATCATGATCCATATTCATTGAAAATTTTGGGTTTTGTGAAGGTCACCAAATACCATATTGTTAGGAAGGAGTGCACAAATTTTGAGGACATTTTTAGCCTAGTGGTTTCCCATTACAAAGGAATTTACATGAGGCCTCAACTACAAATATAGGAGAAATAATGACTATGTCCTCTTCCTCTTTCTTTGGGAAGATGGGATGATGAAAGAGAAAATGACGATTTGATGGGCTCAACACCTTTGAGGAATTGCTAGGTGTTTGAAAATCATTTCAAAGGACAAGGCACCATCCTTGGATGAGTGGTCAATGGGATTCTATTTGATTTTCTATGATTTTATTGTTGTTGACATCTCAAAAGTAGTAAAGGAATTAAGATCTAAAAAGAGAATGTTAAAGAAGTTTAGTTAAATTTTTATTGTAAATATTCCCAAAAAAGAGAATTTAGTCTATTTCATCATGTAATTATAGGGAAAATAATTAAAAAATTCATTACACAATGTTTGATCTTATCATGATCCGTATTTGTTGAAAATTTTGTGTTTTGTAAAGGTCACAAAATACAATATTGTTAGGAAGGAGTGCACAAATTTTGAGCACATTTTTAGTCTAGGGGTTTCCCATTACAAAGGAATTTACATGGGGCCTTCAACTACAAATATAGGAGAAATAATGACTATGTCCTCTTTCTCTTTCTTTGGGAAGATGGGATGATGAAAGAGAAAATGACGATTTGATGGGCTCAACACATTTGAGGAATTGTTAGGTGTTTTAAAATCATTTCAAAGGACAAGACACCATCCTTGGATGAGTGGTCAATGGGATTCTATTTGATTTTCTATGATTTTATTGATGTTGACATCTCAAAAGTAGTAAAGGAATTAAGATCTAAAAAGAGAATGTTAAAGAAGTTTAGTTCAATTTTTATTATAAATATTCCTAAAAAAAAAGATTTTGTCTATTTTATCATGTAATTGTATAGGGAAAATAATTAAAAAATTCATTACACAATGTTTGACCTTATCATGATCCATATTCGTTGAAAATTTTGGGTTTTGTAAAGGTCTCTTAATAAAACTGCAATTGGTTTATTACACAAAAAATTGCATACCACTCAGGTAAAAATGCTTCTAGCCTTTCTTCACATCATTATTGAGGTAATTCAGAGTATTTCAAATTTATTTTTTTTAGAGGGGATTTATAGGGTTTCTTTTATTTACTGGGTTGAATAATATAAGTCATTGATATTTTTGTTACATGTACCAAAAGATCAATTATTGGTTTTTTCAAGTGGACGAGAGGCTTAAGATAAGGTTTGTACCTTTGCTTTATGGTGATTTTACTAGGTTTATCTTTTTGAGGGATCTATAAAGGGAAATAGGGTTTCAAATTACATCTTGGTCACTCTTTTTTTAAATATATTTTGTTGTTTAGTAATGATTTCATTAGATTTGCAAGGACATAGAGTTACCTTTCCTCTTTAAGGCATAATTGTAACTAATGCAAATAAATTCATTCAAATAATGATGGAATGGTTTGTATATAAAGGCAACACAATATCTCATTATTGTCTTATAAAAATAATGGATTTCAAAATAAGTTTAAGTATCTTGGATTTACGTTGAAAGCTAATGATTAGTATTAAGCATCAAATTGGCATTAGTTGGTGTAAAGGATGAGAGCAAATTCTCAATTTGGTATAACAAAACACTCTCCTTTTGGGGGAGGGCTTACTTTAGTTGAGGATATTTTTTAGGAAAACCCTGTATATTGGATGTCCCTTTCTTTTATCTCAAAATGTGTTATGAATTAACTTTGAAATTCAAGTGTTTCCACTATTTATTGGCATGTAGGTAGGTAAAACGAGATAAAAGGGATTCATTTGGTCCAATGGCAAATTTTAGCTTAGTGTAAAGCATAAGGGGGATGAGAATTGAAGAATATTCATACTTTTTCACATTTTTAAAGTGCAAATAGTGTTGGTGAACAAATATCTTCAAGGGGATTATGGAACATACAACTAATCATAAAATACATCTATTAAAGATTTATAAAGAATTGGACCAAGACACACAAAAAAAGCTCAAGATGGCTCTCTTATATGGAAAACATTAATGGGTTTTGACAATATACAAAAGCATTTCATGTGTTTAATAGGGAATGGAAAAAGATAAAAGAATAGGCACTAATGCATGGAAAAGAACTGAAAGTGATTGTCTAATGAGCTAAGGCATTATAATGACACAACATTACTAGAATGTATTTGTGACTAGGGATTTGTAAAGAATGGATAAAGTAGAGTTGGGGATGAGCTTGGATGGAAACATGAAGAATATCTTAGGATGCATGGAGAATGCATTATTAAATGATATGAATATAAACACAAAATGATCAAAAAGTGTGTACACTTCTAACATATTGGACTCTCTAGTGTGGGGTAACAAAAATGATGGATGGGGTTTCCTTGTTCACCTTAGATACAACATAGTTTTCCTTGAATGAGTTGCTGAGACTTGTGAATGGTAGTAGACCTTGGTACAGAAAATGAAGGTGCCACATAAGACACAGTTATTTATTGTCAATCATATGTGAAAATAAAGTGCTAACATGGGATAATTTACGCATAAGGCACTAGTAGGTCTCAAGTATGTGTTATTTATGCAAGGAACAAGGAGAATAAATAAATAACCTCTCTATGAATTTTCATTTTACAAGAGTAATATGGGACTAAACTAAGACTATCTAAAACTAAGGGGAAATGACAAGGGTATTCAGTGTGAGAGGAATTAAATGAACGATTAGATGATGAGGAGCCTAGAAAACACACTACTCTTTTCATCCTTATGTATTATATATATGTATCCCTAGGAATTACAGTTTTTAAGTACAACTAGCCCAAATTAATCCAAATTCTTTATAAAATTGAGCACACTTACTCGACATGCATCTCACTACTTAATAAGAAAAAATCAAGGATCGTTACTCCTTGATGTTCAACAAATCACTAGGAATGACGTGATTTCCAAGGACACTTATCACACATTGATCCAAATTATTTATAAAATCAAGCACATTTAATCCATGTGCATATTACTACCTAAGAAGAGAAAAGAAAGGATCATAACTCCTCTGATAATGGATGCCTCAATCTCATGGGGCAATTTTGATAGAACATAGTGAGGGAACTTAGTAAATGTGGGGTCAGTCCATTGAAAAGTGTAACTAGGTTCAGTCTTCATAATTACATGTAATTGTGATTTTATGTAAAGAGATGTAAAGAATAAAAATAAAATATCATAATGCTTGCATCATGGGTTTCATGAGCATGATATTTTATTTTTGAGTCGAGGCTCCCATTGAGAGCCTTTAGGAATTTAGTCATATAGTCATAAAAGAATAAAAGAGTCATTGTCATGTAAATAAGTCATGCAACACATTGTAAAGAGTCACACTTGTCTATCTAAAGTATTCCTCCAAGGCCTTGTCACTAGCCCTCTCCAAGTCGGCCTACAACTAAGAGAAGAATCTAGAAGATGAAGTCGAATTCCCTCCAAGAGGTCATGTCAGCCTAAAGGTCATGATCGACCTTGTATATATACCCATACTCAGACTCATTTGAAAGGCATGAATTCGGTCAAGCAAGTTGAGCAAGAAGTGCGAGATAGCCTATAGAAGAAGTCTCCATATCAACAAAGCTAGGAGGAAGAAGAATGAAGATATTCCAGTTTCGGTCTTGGGTTAATTTTTCCTCCCACATGCGAAGAAAGTAGAGCTGAAGGTATCCATAAGAAAGTCGAAGTAACTGTTGTCTATTGTATCGGTATAAGGCCTCTCTAAAAGAAGCCGAAGAAGAAGATTTTAAGGTAACTTTCAGTGGTAGGGCTACTAGCCTGCAAGAGAAGGACGAGGACCAAGGTAGTTGAGATCAAGAGGAAGAAGAAAAAATTGAGGACCAAAAGATCAAGGAAGCCGAGAGATAGAAGGAGAAGAGCAGTTTGAGACTTGAGAAGGAAGACGATAAAGGGAAGAGGTAAACCATTAACGAGGCTAGTGACAAGAGTCTTAGGACGACACTAAAGTCAAGGGTATTTGTCATGGTCTTTGTATCTGTCAATTGAAGAGCTACAAGAATAATTTCTGATTGGGTTTTCCTCTTAAAGAGTGAGATATTTTGGCCATGGATGACAAGCCTACATACTGTGTCTCTTGTCTTCTATTGTTTATTTGGTAATTTTATTGATGAAAAATAACGTGTTAATAATATAACTAAGAGAAGATAACAATCAAAGAAGTAAAATCATATCACAAGCAATTTTTTTCCCCAAGGAAAAATCGTAATTTCCATTAATATTTGAAACTTACATGGTGTAGATGTTTGAAGAAGCATATGCTGTATGTTGTGGTGGACCACCATTTAGATTTTCGTGTACAAAAAACCTTGTAGGGTATACTGATAGTATGTGCATAATTACATATCAAAAATAAAATATATACATAAAACCGTTCAGTGAAATATGAATTGGCAGTAGCTCAAAGCTCATGTAAATAGGCCTCCTCGGGCCCCTATATTATGTGATTGATGTATGGACGATGATAGTACTGATAGTGGTCCATATTCTTCTGCTCCTGAATCATCCATAAACCCCGAGGCTGGACTGCGACCTCCTTGGAAATCTGGTCTGAAATCTGGTTGCGCTCCCTGTAGATATGATGACAAACAATGGAGTCAAATTGGGCCCCTAAAAGCAGTGAATCATCTAATATGTGCTCGAGTGTGTGTGCATGGCAAATAGATAAGTTGTTAAACCAATTTATGATAATCTTGGATTCACCAAAAACTTGTAGGTGCCTACACTCTTTTTCTAAAGCAAATTGCAAAAGATGTTTGAGTGTGAGCAATTATGCAAAGTTATCAATACCATTGCCCAAACCCATCTGAATTTTGAAGAAATGGTTCTCTGATAGGTGTAATAAAGCCCCCCCACCAGAGCCCTGAGCCTAGGCAAATCCATCGAAATAGGCCCATGGAATGCTTTTGTCAATGACTTCAGGGGTAATGGATTAATGAGGGGAAGGTCTATCATCCTAAGGTATATTGGAATAAATGGAAAATACATGAGTAGAAGCCTGGTTCTAGTGAGGCATGATATCACTGAATATGAATTTGTTCCGAGTCAGCCAAGTGGCCCAACAGACTAGTAATGGGAAATTTCTAGCTTTGTGAGGCTGAGCCGATGACCACCAAGTTTTCCATGCTTCAAAGATGGTATTTCCCTGCCACCTGAAGGTGATGGAGAGAGAGGAGAGAATCAGGGCCCAAAAATCCATGACGATGGGATAGTGAAGGAAGAGATGCTCAATGGATTCAGAGGCTTGTGGACATAAACAACACCAAGTAGGACCATGGAAAGATCGCTTCATAAGGTTATCCCCTGTGGGAGATTTGTGGTGAAGGACAATCCACATGAAGAGTCTAGTGCGGGGGGGGGGGGGGGGAGGACAACGGGTCCCTTTGAGTAGGCGACTAACTTTGGATCGTCGTGGACAATCCTTGGTGTAGTGATTTTCCTCGCAAATGAGGCAGGGATACTTAGGTTTCCATTGCGAAGATTCAGTAGCAGATAGTTTGGGAGGACCCTATTTTGGGGCATCGACTTTACCCTTGCCTTTGCCTTTCTTCTCACATTTCAAGGATTTGTCTGCTTTGGTAGACTGGACAATGTGGACCTCTAAGGTTTTACCAGGGCCAGGTGGATTCTGGAAGAACTGTTTGGAATAGTATTTGAGACCAACTTCTATTTGGAAGAAGATTTAGCAGGGGTATGAGATACCGAACTAATAACTCCATCGATAGGAGGTACAACTTGTGACTTTGATGCCGCGGGACCGGATGATGGTTGCGGAGCATCGGGTAATAACTCATACAAAGTGCCAGACTGAGAGTAAACTAGATCCAAGTACTGGGCATGAGCGATGGCTTGCTCTTCAGTGACGCATCCACCCATAGCTATATCGCGAGCAATTGGAGCCACGAATGATTTAGTGAACCATTGAGTGAGCAACTAATCAAAAATCTCTGTTATGCTCTTAACCTGCAAATGATACCCAAATACAGAATATGCGAAGAAAAGAGACCCATAACACAGAATATGCGAAGAAAAGATACCCAGAACACAGAATAACAATGATTTTATTATTCAGAGAGTAATGTTCACTT